>VXBC01012116.1:66492-286117 GCA_013399945.1 Ploceus nigricollis
CGGGCGCAGGAGTATCAGACGCCCCGACGGTGCTTTTGCCGGCCACAGCCGGCCCTGTGCCCGCAGCGGTGAGCGCAGACCTGCTTCGCAGAGCCTCGGACTCCAGCAGCGGCTTTAAAACCTGCAGCTTTTCCTAAAACACGTAATAGCTATAGTAAATAGCTGACTCCTGGTGTACTGCAATGACACCAAAGTAAATAGGAGTTTTGGTGGTTTGAAATTGTATTTGCTATTTCTGCTTGAACTACTTGTTTGAATGTCAAAATATGAGCAAGAACCTTATTGCCCCCCACCCCTTCTGCTCTTTTATCTGTGTTCTTTAGTGGCTGGAGATGGAGAGAAAGATGTGCTGCCCCATTGCAACTTGCAGGTTTACACGTACACCTGTGATGTGGGCAAAAGAGAGAATGTCTACCTGACAGCTGAGAGGGTCCGCAAGGAGGTTGGCGAGGTGTCTGTCCTGGTTAACAATGCTGGTGTGGTCTCTGGGCACCATCTTCTGGAGTGTCCTGATGAGCTTATTGAGAGGACCATGATGGTTAACTGTCACGCGCACTTCTGGGTAACTATAAACTCCTTTCTGCTGCCCTTTTTGGTAATTAGTTTTGGGAAATGAACTGCTGTTGCAGAACTCCTGTCTCTTTGAGGTTTGCACTTGTTCTTTTCCATTTGTAGGCTCACTGCTTTGGGTATTTCTTGTTTTGAGCTGACTGTTCTGTTAAACAAGAATGCTGGTATTCAGATTGTTAACAAATAGTTTTAAATCAGCTGTGTCCTCCTGGAATCCAGAGTTCTAAGTCTTGTGGCCATTTCTGTAGCTTTGGATATTAAATCCTTTACAAGTAGTAATTTCTGAATCTGCTTAAAGGTTGCTACTGTTAATGAATGGCTTCTTTCCTCACATACTCTTCTGCCAGCAGCTTTAATATACTGTTTTAATGATGATTACAATAGCAAGACTTGCACATTTCTGGAAAAAAAATCTTTAAAACCCCTGCTGAAAATGTTGTTTGAATTGCCTTGGAGGCAAATTGTTCCTTTTGAAGGCTGGGAGGAAAGGCAAAAAAGATTTCTCAAGAAATCAAGCCAGGAACACTTTTTCAGGAGCCCTGCGTATTTATCCTCGTGGCTTCTCTGGAGGCTGCCTGTAGAAGTAAGAAAATCTTAACTATGGTTTCTGGGATGGTATTGTCTCCACAACTAGCAGGTGCTAATTAAGGAGAACAAGTATGTGGTCTTACTCTTTTTGTCCATCTAAACCTTGTTTTCCCATGTGGTTTATTTTTAGACCCACAGTGGTGTGGAGTTACATAAATTGGAGTGTTGAAGGAGGGCATGATGCACACTTGGGTTAGCATTAGCTGTCAGACTGAGACCATTGTTAGTGTTAAAACTGTTCTTTGATTCCTCAAATAAGGTTATGAAATACACTTGCATAACAATGAAAGGATTAAGCAATCTGGAATATACTTCAACTTAAACCTTCTTTGACTGATCTTACCTTTTCATAATACAATTTTATAAAGTGCCTCATCTTCAAAACTTAGAAGGCCCTCCCAAGCCAACTTTTTAACATGGAAATGAAATGCTGTTTCATAACCCTAAAGGAGCCCCTTCAAATCTGCACTGTGAAACACTTAATGGCAGAGCAGTCTTTTTCCAATGTATTGTAAAGCTTGCAGAGAATGCACAGGAGATAGTATGTTTAGGAGTTCTTTTAAAGTCTCAAAGTATATATTTTAAAGTAATCTGAAAGGTTCTGAGACTGCTCATGTGACTTCTTAGAATTAACAGTTCTGTGTGTTCCCCTTAATAAAAGTTAAATTGGTGCTTAAGCCAATAGACATGTATAGTAGATTTAATGACTGTTATTGATGTGGCTTAAATGTTGAATTGACAGTTTCCAAGAACTCTAAATTATGACATCACCATGAGTTAAAATATGGGAGGATCCTAGATTCTCCAGCTGTTCTTCCTTCAGGCCTAAGTCATACACTTATTTATAACAGTTTCAGAGACCTTTTTAAAGCACTCTGTGTGTTCTGAGTCTCTTACAGTAATAGGAAACTAGAGTCTAGTATTGCTATGATTGGGTTTCCATAACAGTTCCATTCATCTATCTCTAAATGTTAGTGTGAAGTGGCTTTAAAAAAAAAAAAATTACTCTGAGAAGGTATAGCTATGTCTGGACTGCGGAACTTGAGACTTTGGCTTAAGTTTTAAAGGAGTAGTCAACACCCTTTAGATTTAATTGAGGATCTGTTCATATGTAAACTTCCTGTAGATTGTGTGTCCTACTTTGCTTTTCCTTTTATTTATTTTGCTGTTGGCAAAGCTCTTTTCCTTGTGTTCCCCTTCATGGTCCCAGAAAAGATTGGCTTGACCAATAGTGGGTGGACTTCTGTTGAAAGTAATACTACTTAATTCATAAGATATCATCTGAATCAGCTGATTTGAAGCCAACTTTTTTGATGCAAGTCAATGCTGACTTAAATAGAACAATGTGTCTAGATGTGTGAAGTCTTATACAGCTAGTCTTTTCCGTGTCAGCTAAACTGGTGGTCCAAAAGCAAAGCTAATACTCTGGAGCATTATGTAGGCTTTTAAGTATTCTTGGAGGGTGTTTAGTCCAAAAAACTGTAAATGGATTTTGTAAAGACATGGATCTTGCATGTAATACTGCTTCAGTAGTTAAGTGTCTGTACTTTCTGGGGTTTTGGTGTCTTGTGTGGGGGTTTTTTTTTAATGTGGTTCGAGGGAAATTCTTTCATTAATCAAGCCTCAATGTGTTTCTATATAAAAACTAAAAATAAGGCTCTAGTACTGTCCTTTGAAACATTTGACATCAGATTAATTGCCTGTTCTCCACGCCGAATGCAGGTGATCTGATCTTGCTTTTATGTTAGCCGCTACCATCGGAAGGCTGCCCAACTTCTGCAGTAAGCAGTGACATGAAAATCTGTCACCGTTTTGCTGTTGTGACTCCAACTGGGCTGTGTACCATATCACAAACTGGCAGTCGAGAGAGCCTTAGCAGCATGCAACAGCCTAAACAGATGCTTTCCATTTTGCTGACATGCATGATTTGTGTAATCCTTCCTATGAGTGTTCTATATAAAAATGTCACCACTGCATCATGTAGCAATTTCCACAGCATAAAATCCACTGCAGTATTAAAAACCTGTTATTTCATGCTGTGATAACTTGAATGCTTCTGATATTGAAAACATAGGGACAAAATCCATTCCCGGTTTGAAATAAGCCAGCTCTGGTTTACTATAATTTGCAGATGCATAAAATTGTAGCAGGAGTGTAACACTATCTTTCCTGCCAGCCTGTTGCAAGAATAATGACTTACTTGGCTACACTTGTCAATTATTAGAACTGAATTTCTACAGACTAGGAGATTTTCTATGATGTGTCAGAATTCAAAGTTCAAAAATGTTGTCACAATATAACTTAAAGCTGTTGCTAAATCAGATTTTAGTAAATATAGGAATCGGACTTTTTTCTTATAGTTTTACAATAAAGCTCAAGTATCAAAATACTGTGGTTTAGAAAATGGCACCATATTGAATAAAACTACAAACTCTTAATTTTGGGACAATTTCAGAGTCTTGTACCTACTCTAACACTTTCTTGAAGAATAGTCTATTGCTGGATAAGTAGATATTAATATTGGACATTGCAATAATACCTGGGCAATCCTTCTAGTTTTGGTCGCTGGGGAAGGGGCCAGGGCAGGGCGATGAGCAGGTTCTGAAATTCTGTGACATGAAGATCCTTCTGTACAACAGGTCTTCAGTATTCAGCTCTAAGAGATCAGTGATCTGTGTTTCCCTCTCATGTGGATACTCCAAATATTTCGGCTTAAAGCTTTCCTCCTAGTGTTCTCTTCAACTTACCATAAGGGGGAAGCAAAAGCATTCTGCTCCAGCTCTGTCATATTAAAAAAAAAAAAATCCATATAGAGAGAGACTAGGACCCAGAGTTTAAAAACTTGTGTACTGCTTTCTTAGCCTGGGTAGTTTTTTTTTTTTAATTTATTTACAGCTGCTTGATTTTCTTGAAGATATGCTGGCATCTCTGTAGGAATTGAAGTAATTTTTAGATGGCCTGACATTGGTAGGGGCAGATAAATACTGATTAGAGAGAGAAACAGTACTCATGTATTTAGGG
The DNA here is from genome assembly GCA_013399945.1 of Ploceus nigricollis. Classification (NCBI taxonomy): domain Eukaryota; kingdom Metazoa; phylum Chordata; class Aves; order Passeriformes; family Ploceidae; genus Ploceus; species Ploceus nigricollis. The sequence continues at coordinate 70,672 of VXBC01012116.1, forward strand.
CATTCATGAAAACCTCTAAAAATTAAATATACCTTGGGAAGATGGTTAATACAGAGTTACTAAATCAAATACCCATTGATGCAGCTGCTGTATTAATCAGTTTCATTAGACTGACAGGATTGCTAAAGCCTTGGAGGGGCTATAGTTACCTATAATGTATCAGTATTTATGTTTTGTCTTCTCTTTGAGCTCCATAAAGTTCACTTATGCCTATAGTTTTAGTTCAAATACAGAAGTATTACACATCGTGTGCACATGGGATCTTCTATGGAAGAAAATGCAGCTTAGGAGATTTGAAACTATACCCTGCTAAGTCTTTTGGCCTGTTGGCATAATTTTTAATTTTTTCTATTAAATTTAGAATTCTAGCTTCGATGATCAAATATAGACACAGTATTCCACTAACAGGCCACCCAGCTATATTAGTATTTTAGATGAGTGAAGTTAGCTTTAATTGGTTTTTTCCTTTTTTTCTTTTTAATTTCATGATGATGTACCCCAAGATGCACAAGTTCACTTACAAAGTTTAATCTATGTGTTCTTGATTTGTTTCTTTGAAAAATGAGCCAGATCAAGTTCAAGCAAAACATTTGTATGTGATCCAAAATGTATCATCAAAACTAGCTCTTCCCTTGCTCAATTATTCCAACTCCATGCCACCAGTAAATTACCCTGGACAGCACATGTGTTTCATATACTGTGGTAGCATGCTGGGCAGTGAGTATGAAGGAAAAAGCAATCATACTCTTAGCTATGGAAATAGTCGTATTAGTCATACTTAAAACTTATAAGTGCTTTGGTATGGTTCTGCTGTTCATATGTTTCTGGGTTCATTTCTCAAAAAAATAGAGGGAATCTATCAAATGAGAAAATACTATCTTCCAGATGCACACCCTAGAAAACTGCACTTTCCCATTTTATAAAGCAGTGTACTTAGCACAAGTTTTGGAAAATAAAGGGGTGGATACATATTTCTGGAGTTAAAATGGGCACAATGCTACTGGTTCAGAGCTTTCCTTGTGGGTTTACTTTATGGTCTACAAGGATTAGCATTGTGTCAAGCACAGTTGTCAGTGACCATCATGCAGTCTTTAATTTTATAGCTTATATCTTGCAATTTGTGTATATCTGTATCTTAGCTTTGCAATCGTGTTTTAGTTATAATGATCACTTAAAAAAAATCATGTTGGTTTTTTTTTAAGTTTTACTTTTTTGATGCAGACACCAACCCAGACCCTTTAATTAGGTGCCTGTATGTCTGAGCTTTGACCATAGCACCAATCTTACACCAGTTTCAGAATAGTAATAGAAGTGGATAAAAATGAATCTTTTGGCAATGTACTCATCTGAAGAGTCGACATGCATAATTGAGCGTGTAGGGATGGGGTGCTAGGTAGGTCTTAGTCTTATGCAGAACGCCTCTTCGTTTGCCTTGTGTGGGAATCATGAGTTTGAGCATCTATAATTGGGATTCCACACTGCTGCCCACCAAACTGTAGTTGTTCCACGTGTTTCTCAGCTCTAGTCCCTAAGGGCTATTGAGTCTGTTCTGTCCTGGTTCTTCGTTGTCTACTGTATCTTGATGATAAATAAGTAGTTACATATCAAGGAGTGTGAGCAGAATAAATTACAGCACTCTTGATTAGTTAGCAACACTCGAGGCTGTGGGAAAGTCATATTGAAGATTCTTGGAATGTGTTACAACACCAGCCTTCCTACATATGCTTGCTGTTCTAGAGCATCTTCCTTGCTTGATGGAGAATGCTGACTTCTTTTGTTCAAATGATAGCTGAATTTGTGCATTTCCCTTCCCTCTCACCGATGATGTAAAGTATTTGATTTTCATTCCAGTCAGTTAACAGCTCTAAAATGACTTTCCATAATGTTTTCCTTGAACTGCTTCAGTTACACCTAAGCTTCTGTGACAGCTTCTCTCAGACAGACTTCGGAATTTAATTTGCTGCACCATTTGAAAGGTGCATGGATCTTAGAGTGTCAAGGAACAGAAAATAGACATTCGCAGATTGTGACGCATGGATTGTTTGTTGCGTGTAGATTGGTGTCCAAGGTGGTAACACAAGATGTGATCAGACATTTACTCCCATTCACTAAACTGTATTAAGCTTGAAGAATTTAGGTGAAAACCGTAATGTTTCACAGAAAAGCGTTGTGGAAGTTCACTTAAGGAAAGGGAAAGTTGTGCTGAAGAGTCCATGCCAAGACTACTTCAAACATATCTGAAGTATTAATTAAGTGGCTTGCAATTCTACATCCATCTAAAATGAAGCTGGAGTTGCAGTGTAGCTTGCAGAGGTAAGGCATTTGGGATAATCTCGTTCTTTAGTCTTGTGTGACTTTTTCTGAAGCTTGGAGACTTGTCAGCAAGTGTGTGAATGTTTTCAGGATTGCTAATCTTCTCTGAAGGCATGGTCCTGGATGAGTGATCAGTGTGATGGTTATATTCCTCCTCCTTATGGAACGCCGTAGGTCAGCTGAATAAGCAGAAACCTCTGACCTGGCTTTGGTCTGCAATTATGCAGTTACTTGTGAAGGATATGGGGAGACAGGAAAACCTTGAATGTGACGATGGTCTTTGCCAGTGTGGTGCCTAACCTTGCTACAAGTGGAGAGAGCAGCTCTTCAATGTTTCAGTGAAATACTCATCTAAAAGACTATGTGTATGCCTTTCTTGTCCTGTAGAGATTAGAAGGGCAATGGATTTTAAAGTTCCAGATTCTTCCATCTGCAAGTAACATCCACCTTTATTTTATGAAAACTGGCTAAGTTAATGTTATGTCACTATGTTATTAACTTTCTGCAATAACCAAGTGACTGTAGCAGAATTGGAGAAGACAGCTGTGTTCGTGCGCTCAGTGGTGGAGAAAAGCAATCCTAATTATGATGCAGCCAAGTGTCTTGCTAACCCAGTGTTTGCAACACTGCCTAAGACCTTTCTTAACTGATCTGTGTGGGTAAGCAATCCTTCTTCATAGCTCTCAGTGTCATCAATTACTCTGACTAGACAGGCTGAGGAAAGATGAATGTTATGTTTTCTAGCACCATCTCTGTCATTTTAGCACTGCACTTCTTAAATCTTTTCTACTTTTATCCTTATCAGCTGTGAACTATTATTCTCTCCCAATGCTTCTCATGCTTTGATTTTGCTTTCAGGGTTTTTCTGTGGGGAGGAAAGGATTTTGTTATGTACTCTAGTACTAAATCTTTCCACAATTCTCTGTATGTAAAAGCCAGTGCATCACTCACTTGATAAGCCTTGCTCCCTTTGACCTTTGAGGTTTCTGGCTATTGACACTGATGGTAAAACTGAGTTACTGATACCTCTCTGTCTTTTGTGAAAAATGGCAGATGTCTTTCTGCAAAGGCAAACTGAAGCTGATTTGCATGTAATGCTGTGTGCTTTTACCTGTGGTCTTAGACTTCTTCATCTGCTAAAAATTTCAGTCTTTCAAAATGCAGTTACAATATAGGTGAGTAGGCATAGACTTTGAGATTCATAGAATCTTGGGGGTTGAGGATTTAGTTTGAAAGCAGATATGTCACAAATGGGGGGAGATTTACATCTGTGCTTACACTTTGAATGAACACTCTGTTCTTGTAAATAATTATATTAGTAAAATGATTTATATGTCAGTCAAATTAACACTTGACATGAGTGAGTTATCACAACTGGGATGGGAGAGCATGGTAGGCCAAGAAATGCTGGAACAGCTGCAGAGCTGAGGTGGCTGACTTAGTGTGAGCCTTTTGAAATTCAAGTTTGTTTGGCTGTTGAATTCTGCACCTAAATGTGCCCTGGTGCTGGTTGCTTCTGCCATCTGTTTGAACTTGTGTGACAGCTTCTCGAGTACTCCCCTTTTCAGTGTTGTTTTGAAAAAGCTCACGAGTGTGTTTAAAAGTAACTTGTCCAAAATTCCCGTTGATCTAGGATGAAACTACAAGGCAGCTTAGTGGTGGCAGTCTGTCTTGTGGGGCCATCCCCTAAATCTGTATCTTACCTTGCACTAGTTTTTATATTCAGCTGATGTTAGGGTTAGCTGCTTCAGCTCGCTAACTTGTCTGCAGGGCAGGGGGGAATGCTGCTAATTTTCTTGCCCAAGTTGATTCATTTTTCTGTTTGGAGGCTAGAATCACCACATCAGCATTTCAGATTTGGAGTAGCCAATGTGTGAGGGAAAAGGTGAAGAGGAATAGGATAAAGCCACATAAAGCTGAACAGGGCCTCTGATTATCCTTAGTGAAACCTCATTCTTGGGCCTTTTTTTCTTTTTTTAGTGGGATTTACATCCTCTAAATAATTAAGTAGTCATAAATTATTCCAGGCCATAACAAATCCTCCAATGGCATAAAAATCTGAATATAACAACTTGACTTCAAAAGAGATGGCAGTATTTTAATTACAACTGTTAAAAACCCTTAGATAAAGGTAAGCTAGTTTTCTGTACACATCAGGTAATGTTGTGTTACAGCTTTAGCTTATTTACCTTGAAACAATACTATGATTGCTGTGATCTCTGTGCCTACTGCACTGTTTGACTTCTCTGGAAATCAGTTTTACTAACACAGAATGTGGGAAAAAAAAAGGCTGGAGCCATGTTTCAGCTTGTGGGAAATAAGCATAGTTTCCACAGACAGGCAAAGGAAGTATTTCTCGCTCTGAAGACTCACCCCATAAGAAAGTGAGTAGTTTGCTGATGTTTGTTGAAAATGCCTGTGCAAGCAGAATCTTTGAAAATTGCATTAGTTGCTGGTTTAGTCACTGTGTTAGCTGGAGTCTTTTGATCATTTTATCCTTTGTTGGCTTATGAAGCAAAAATTTACCTGCTAAGACTATTTATTTTCTGTGTAAATTTCTTCCTTTTGTGGAAGGCTGGGGAGAAGTATGAAACATAAACACCTGGGTTTTTAAAAACCTAAAAGTTTCATGCATTTTAAAAATGTTACTTCTCATTCAGTGAGTTACTTTGTAGGAAGTTATAGTCTTTTAGGGTCTTAACTGTTTCCTAAGGAAATACTGAAGTTGAATCTCTATTCAGCTATATAATCTTCCCTAGTTTTCTATTTCCACTAAGTAAGACTGCTATGTGGAAAGGGAAACTTACTTTCTAGTCTTGTTCCTCTTGTAAGATACTCTGTGGTAGCATAATCGCTTTCCTTGTTATGAAGGAAATGAATCAAAACAATGACTTGGGGACGGAGTTGTGCTGGATGAGTAAAGTGACTCAGCTTTCATCTGCTTGCAAGTACTCTAGGAATTGCATTGTTACAGAGGTACTGGCCTTAAGGTATATATAAAATATGGCAGTCCCTTTCTGCTTAGCCACTTCTTAAAAAGCCTGCTACATAAATCACAAAACATGAATAATGACTTCATATTTTCCGTAAGTGGTTCTGACAGTACTGTTCTCTAGTAATGTTTTGGAAACCTGTAGACTAAAATACCAAGTTTTACTAAATAGTCCAGAAGATGACTAAGCTTATGGCAAGCTGGAGAAAAACGTGTATTTAAAAGCTGGATTCTGTTCTTGTTCACTGAAAAAAATATTCTGAGCTCTTATCTAATAGTTTTTTCTAAAATGAGTTTGTTATGTGGATTTTTTGTAGATTCATAGGGGCATGTTTTCATTTTTGTCAAGATTATCAAATAGCTGGCAATAAATAACTGCTCTCCAAATGGTTGGACATTTGCTGCAAACTTGTGCTAATGAAGGTGAGGGACTAATGTGTTAGTTACAGTAATGTCAACATAGCTCTGAAACGCTACAAATCCTTTGACACAGCCATTTGTCAGTATATAAACAAAGTAGAATTTCTAGTCACTTGACTTCAGCAGGGTTTAAACCACCTTCTGTGGAATGGAGTAGGCAAGTGTTAACTTCCTGTTTTACTTGAGTAGAAAACTCTGAAGTAATTTCAAATTTGACATTTGAATAAACCTATTTTTAGGTCATCTTTACTGATAGATCTGCCTGTTGAAGAATACAAGGTTGGTGCTGCTACCTACTTAGACTGTAATTTAAATTCCTGAATTTGCAGGAGTGTATCTGTCCTGTCACATTGGAGCTCTTTGTTAGTCGTGGCTATATAGAAAGCTCAGATACTGACCAGGCAGATTTGAGCAGAAGGATTCACTTTCTAAGATGCATCTTACTTTTCAGTGGCTGCCAACTTTGTAATACTTCATTTAAATGAATAGTAATTGTGGTTGGATAGCTATGATAGTCTGAGAGTAGAATGAGATTAATATTTACGGAGAATAAATATTAGCTTGTCTAATAAAATGCCTTTGACCAGGAGGGAAGAGGTCAGCTTTTTGCGAGTGAGTACTTTGAAACCTTCGGTTCTCTTGCTTAGATATACACTAAATTTTTGCTGTCTGGAGAAGTCTGCAGGTATACATTTGTTCCACTTTGGTCTAGACTTCCTTGTTTTATGTGTAAGGTGGATTAAACACATAGCTGGGCCTCCAACAGCCCTCTTACTATGCCATCTCACCTCTATTATTCAGTCTCATCTTTTAGATTACTTTGGCATTTATAACAAACATCATTGGTGATCTATGTTTTGCACTTTTACGTGACTTAGGCAGAGATACTCTTTTTCCCTGTTCATTGCTAGCTGTCAAGAATCCAATATGTTCAGATTGCTCTGACCAAGCTTTAAAACCATTAAAATTCATGGTGTGAAAAATTGTATGTGAGGGCTCAGAATGCCCTAAAGAAGCTGGCACGGTACTGTAGTTACTGGAGGACTTCTGATAGCCAGGGGGCATAATTAGTTTTTGAAAACAGTATGGTACATGTATGTGCTGAACTTGGCTGAAAATATGTTAATTCCACAAGAAATTCATCTGAGTGCTCTGCACTGCTTCATTGGGCCCTCCCTCCAGCAGAAGGGGCTTGAAGCCAAAGGAGAAGGAGAAATGGAAGTAGAACAGACACTGTTTCAGAGCAGGATAATTTATTGCAGGCAAGAGCTCCTGTCAGAGAGATACAGGAGAGATGTAGCAGAGGAGTTGGCATCCTTTCCAGTTAGTTAAGATTCTGCGTTGATAAACTTGCAGTTAACACAGTGATGAAGAGTGCAAGGTCTCAGCTGGCTTATGAACTTCTTCCTCTGTGAGAGGAAGAGGGGATGGGCTGTTGAACAGGGAATTGGTGTACATAAGTGGAGAATCATAGAATGGCTGAGGTGGGAAGTGGCCTCTGAAGGTCATCTGGTCCACCTCCCCTGCTCAAGCTGGGCCACCCAGGGCCAGTTGCCCAGGCTTGTGCCTAAACAGCTTTCTAATTCTTCTAAGAATGGAGATTTTCACCACCTCTCTGGGCAACGTGTGAGAATGTGCTTTCTTTTTCACAGCCGTATGAAATCAAAGACTTGGAGACTCTAGAGGGAAGAAGTCCAAATACATAATCAGTGATTGAAGCAGTTATGTGTACTGCTGCATATATAGGAAGAACTTACACATCAGCCAAGCAATATTGGCAAGTGCAGGTGGACATGGACAAGTCGGTGTGTGTTTATGGTTTTATATAGGTACAGGCATGTCCTTTAAAGGGAACTAGATGTTTGCACAAAAATGATTGGTGGCATATGAACATTAGAAAGATTGGACAGTTTACTGGACAGGCCTGTCGTCTGAGAATGGAAATCATTTAAAAAAACATGTAAATCTAAAATCTCTTTGGAAGAAAAAAAATACAGAAGTTCTTGGGACCAGAAAGGTGGAGAGTGCATGTCAATAACATAAAGGCTCTGAATTCCATTTGCTGGTATAGCAATAACAAGGGTGGTTCAGCTTGAATACCTGAATTTCTTCATGCCCAGAAACTATATATAGTAGTGACTCCTAAACTGAAGTGAAAAGTGTTCTTTAGGAGAAATCAGGGCTACCTTTGCCTGTGTTCTATGTACCAAACCGCTGCTCTAGGTTATGGTGCACACAAAATCTAGTTTGATGCAGTGGTGGGGGGATGCAGAAAAGCTTTACTGAAGAGACCTTGAAGTCTGATTAGCCGCAGAGCGCTACTTTTCCACCTTGATGCTCAAGAGGCAAGTTTCTGAAGTCAGAATTGTATTACTTAGGTAGTGTTCTTGAGTACTTAACCTACACTTTAGATGAGAGGGAGAACAAAGCTGTTTTCTGCCCCAGTGTGGGGTAAGATCACAGGAAATTAAGTCCTTATAAGGAAGGAGGGGGAGACAATGTAGTGATGTGATAAGGCAACAGTAATAAAAGTTTTTGTTGCAATGTCCTTCCCTAAGAGTTTTTCATATCCCTCTCTCTGTAGACACAGCCTTTTTCAACTAAGCCTTGTTAACAAACTATACAAAAGGCAATTTAGGCAATGTTCAGTTGCCCTAGGCATAGCATAATTAGTTCTAGTAGTAAAGAGTGGAAATCAATGATTAATGTTTGAGAGATAACTAGTGGTATTAGTTTCCTGTGTGCTTTTTTTTGTTTAATAGCATTACTTATCTTATCTTTACTGTCTACCCATTGTAAACAGCTTTGTGGCACTAAGTTCTGATTAAGGAATCTATTTAATTCAGTTTCAGCTTTTGTCTGATAAACTCAACATGAGTTAACTCCATGTAAAAGAGGAATCTCTATGATAACTAAACTCTTCATAGGAAAAGTGGTGACTGTTGGCTTTGAAAACTGAAGAAATTCTGGAACTGAACCCTAAACAATGCTAAACAATGTAGTAATGTAAATGTGGGCTGTAGCATACTTGTTCTTCAGCAAATGGTGTGACAGATGCTTATTGCTACTAGCAAACCCACTTACAAACTTCCATAAATAGGACTTAACCTTGTTTTGTAGAACTTTGGTGCTTCTCAGCTGATTTGATATGTCTGTTGAGAAGCGGGGGATTTTATGTATGTACATTGGTCATGAGGGTAGAGAAAATTACTTCCATAAATTAATAATAAATTCTAAATGAAGTTAATCAATTAAAAGCTTATGTTTTTACTAATCTAAGACTTCATGTACTTCAATGCAGTATTTCATGCAGAGTTGGGAGAGAAAAAAGTATGCCTATTTCTAAGTAAATTAAATGCAGTTTTAAATTAACTGATGTTTCTCTTCATTTGTGACTTAATGTCTTGAGGGTATTTATTTTATTACCTTCACTTCTTAAACTGAGTAGATTTATATCTGTCTGCTAATGTAGGCTGTCCAAGTTATTGGGGAGTGTATGTGTGGCTTTGCTTCTGTGTTACTCATCCTCATTACAGACTTTTGTTTAAGTCTGTCATGTTCTTTCGTGGGCTTCTGGTTGCACGGCAATTGTAGCATTATTACTGTGCATGTATGTTAAGCATTAACTGCTGGTGCAGTTCAATATTAAAGGAATCCCTGTGGCCCCAAAACAGTGGGTTTTTATGTGAAGGACAAATAAACCTTCAGTGAGAACTTAAAGGTTGTGTTGCCTGCCAGGAGATAAATAACAAAGGGACTTCTTTTGAGATGAAATATTGGAAGGTCTGGCTTTTTTGTTCTGAATGCAGGGCCTGTGCAAGGCACACTTGAGGCCAATCTGTGAATAGTTTCCTATTTTGCTTTTAACACAAAAATTCCTGATCCTTTTTGCTTCGAAAGGATCTGAGTAGTCCTATAAAAAATTCAGAGAAATGTGACTTTATTTTTTAATTCATTACTCTAGAAAGACTCTGTAATTCTGACCTATAGTTCATTATCATTTCTTGAGAATAGAAACCAAAGATCAAAATAGTTCTAATTTCCACAGCTATTCAAATATTTACTTAGACAGTGGCTAATTATCCAGAAGGGGCCCAGCAGTTCTTGAAAACAGTCAGTAGAGACATCTGAGGTCCTTTAAAGTACAGCTTTGGTCTCTTGTGTTAGCAAGGTCAACAGTAGTTGTAGACTTCTGTCTGCCTGCTGTATTCAGCCTGTTACTGTCAGAGCCACATCCTTTGTATTGTGTAGTCTCTCCAGTCTTCAACTCAGTACTTGGTATTTTCATGTAGTCGTAGTGCAGTTAATATTCCCACCTTAAGCTAACATTTCAGAGATGCTTGTAGAGGGGAGTTCAGGAAGGATGTGGAGGCTATATGGGAAAAGTAATTGAAATGATTGTTCAAATGACAAGTAATTATTCTCACTTCTCTTTGGAACCAAATAAAAAAGCTAGAAGGAAAGTAAATGGTTAAATGTGGGCTTGCATCTTCATACTTTGGTGTGTGAGAAGGCATTTTGGATATTACATTGCCTAACTTGGATAAGTCCTCCTGTGAAAGAGTTCTAGGGTATATTTTCAAGGCCTTTTCTTAAACCATTTGGTGATGACTTCCCCTGTAATTCTGTAAGTGGGGTTTTAACCTGTGTTTATAAACTGTATGTAAAGTGGTTGTCTTTTGAAATAAGTTGGGCTATATGACTGTAGCTGCAAATAATAACTTCAGTATGTTTACTGATAAGCTTGCCCTAGGGTTTTTCTGCCTTTCAGGCACCTTCCATTCCCTTTCAACATATATAGTGGTGCATTAGTGCAATACCACATAGTTTGGACAAACCTACTACAGGTAAGACTGCAGAAAAGTTAGAGGTGCTTTTTTTGTCAGACCTTGGTGCACTTCTTCTCAATTACTGGAATGGAACAAGAAACTGGGGCATGTGGGAATCTCTGTTTGGTTCTGTGGTGGAGTGGCCACATGCTGTTCTGCACAGGAGTAAGAGAACTTGCAGTGTGCTTTGGTGTAGGCTGTGAAGAAGAATGGGAAGAAAAGAAGACTGTATGTCCATGCTAAAGGAGAAGGAGGATATAACATGTATTTTAGATTAAAAACTTTTCTTGTCACTGTTAGTTAAGCTAAAAAATTAGCAAATGTGTGGCAGCAGGCTGCTATGATCTCTGGTACCTTAGCTCCCAGAGATGTCTGGATGTGAGTCCTTGCCTAACCACACCAATTTTGCTTCTTGGATTTGCCTGAATAGTTTTTAACATGAAGAGGAAACAATACATTTACCCAAAAGTGCACTCATTTGTGCTGTTAGGCAGTTGCTCTGGCCATCAGGAGTAGCTGTGGCTTGGGAGAAAATGTTTTCTCTGTTATACCAGTACACCACTGTTGTGTATAACTAGTGATGTACAAACTCACCTCTTTTGATAAGGCTCAAAAAAATAACCATGCTCCTTACCTGAAGGAGCTGTATGGAAAATGAGCTTTGGCATATACTTTGGCATAAAGGCACTTCAGCCTTACAGTAGTACAGCTTATTTATGCCATTAAAATAGTTTAGAATGGCTGTTGACAGAAGGCAGAAAGTATGAAGAAATTTATTGTATTGAAAAAGAGAAACTTAAAAAGGACCTTATGTGTTGGTGCCTGTTTATTTCTTTCTTTGCTATAAAGGCAACTCTATAAACATGAGGTAGCACATACTTTTCTACTAGAGTGTGCTTTCTGCATTCAGTATCCATTGTTTTGAGCTGCATACAGCTAACATTGTTTTCTGTGGATGCTTGCTTTCTTCTTTAAAAATAATTAATCCAAAATTTAATTTAAAAAATCACTTTCCCAAACACAGTATTTCTTCATATTCTCATTTGCTGTATTTAGACTAATTTGTCTTGACATTGCAGCTGTGCTGCTCTTTGTGTTGCACAATCTTTGGAGTTTTGTTTCATTAAGAATGGAACTAAAGAATTTGGGGAAGGGGAGGGAAGAAGTGCTAGACTGTTAGAAGTTAATTTGCCGTAAACCAAAATGTTGAGAACAGATTACAAAAGCTATGAAGTGACATGTAAATGCTTGTTCAGTTTCACACTTGTGAGAAATAAGTCATTTAAGCTGTGTGCACATGAAATAGAAGTTTGGTTACAGCTACTGGGAATAGTTTGGTCTTATTGGTATATTCAAAAGGATAGAGGGAAATGCTCTAGAGGATAGAGAGAAGATTAAAAATTGATCTGTAGGTTCCAAAAAATTAAAGGCTGAACTAGTTTGAAAAACTAGATCTACTCTGTTCACAACAGCTTTATATGTACTGTCTCTCCTACCTAGTTTCTCTCTTATCTAAAGTATACCGCAGATTAGAAAATTCATGTTCTCACTATGCTTTTGGGGTTTGCTTTTTGATTTTGGTTTTTGTTGGGGTTTTTTTTCCCTTAAAAAAAAAAGGGCTAATTTTGGGTGAAGAAGATGCTTAACTTGCATTTCTTAATGTTGAACACTGCATAACTTCCCTGACTGTTTGCCCTGATGCATCACAATTCCTTTCATCCTCTATATTCTACTTACTGGTTTCTCCTCAGTGTTGAAAACTGTGGTATGTTTGTCGTGAATAAATGACCCAGCTCTGACTTTAAATACTTCTATGTTTTGGTTAAATGTCTTCCTGTGCAGCTGTGAGAGGTAAAACTGAAGCTTCAAGGATCAAACCAGAAGGCAGATAGTTCGATTAAACCACTTGACTTGATTTGAATTATTTTGGGGGCCTGGTTCATGACCTCTAATGCCATGGACAAAACCCATCTTTTGCTTGGTGTCTTCTAATTTTTTCTTTTTTTAATGGAGGATTAGCATGTCCATGCATCACCTCAGAAGACTAATGTGGTCTGTGTACCTGTTCAGACAAACTCCAGATGGGAAGGCCACCCAGGAGGCATCTTGCCCGAAACCAGTCAAACTCTTAACTAGTTTGTCAGCAGCACAACAAGCACACAGAAGACTTCAGGTCTGGTAGGCAGATGTAGTTGAAGCTGAAAGAAACTAGAAACAAGAAACTAGGTTGATCTGGTTTATGTAATGGGTAGAAAAACTGGGAACCAGAGTATGGAGGAAGCTGCTTTGATCAAGGATGTGTGCGGTGCCAGAAGCTCAGTAAGAACACTGATTTATTTGGGAATTGCTTATACCACGAAAGAATAACTTCACTTTGGGATTGTTTTTCCCAGCGAGAGGAGGCTGGGAGGAGCAGTGGGCAAGCATTTACTCTGAGCCTGGAAATGCATCCCCCGGTAGGGTGTGTCTGCCTCTGACAGTGCTTGTTTTCAAGTGCTGGCTCCCAGCTGCTGCAGATGGCTGGAGGATGGCAGCAATCGAGATGACTTTCTCTGACATCCATTTAGTGGAGATGCTGATTGTTGACTGCTAGGTTTTCTACATATGATTGTTATGCTATTGTTATAGACTCCCTCAGCTTCAGATTTTAAGTGGATTTTTGGGATAATGTGCCATGACAAAGTATAGAGGCTTGCTTTGAACAGGCTGTCTCAGAACACTGAAGTCTCATGCAAAGATTTCCATTAATTTCTAATTGTCTTTAAAGTAGAAGAGCTGTGGGTTTTTTCCAATTTAGCCATAAATGGCTTTTAAGAGATGACTTATATGAAGTGACTGTAGTTCTGCTGCTGGGAGTTGTTCAAGTCTGCACTTGAGATGCTGAAGATGTCACCAAAAGTGTCCTCAACAAGCTGTATTTGTAATGTGCCAATTTCATCTGGTTGAAAATGGGTAGCTTTAGCCACAAGCTCTGAAAACTCAGTTTTTATAATCTTTATGCTTTGAAATAGTATAGCATAGCTGAATGGGCTTTCTGAAATTTACTAGTCTGGTTATGTTGCATATTTAGATATATATATACATACATATAGGACTTTGAAAATTCTCTTCCTCAGCCAAGCTAAACATAGACACAGACACATAGTTATAGTTCACCATATTAAAAACAACAAAAAAAAAAGAGGAAAAAAAGCAGTGTCATAGCAAAGATAATAGCTTGGTGCACTTGCCTGTTCATCTCTTGGAAGACAATACTGACTCATGCCTCGAAAGTGGTAGGAAAAAAATCTGTCACTACTTCTTTCCCTTCTTTCTCTCCCCCAAGACAAACTTCAAGGCCCCTTTTCTGTAGTTGCTGTGGTTTGCAGCCAGAATTTCAGTCTGCATTATCAAGCTTTCTGGCAATGTGAGGTGGCAAGCAGTCATTCCAATATGATGTGGACAGATAGCTGAGACGTAAGTGGAAACTGCTGATGGAGCTGACAAATGTTCGGGAGTGGAGTAAATCGTTTAGCAGGACTGAGCTGGGAGCAAGGATGTCGTACAGGGATAGCTCAGAGGATCAGGGTTAGCATACACACTGTTGGTGTTGCAGTGTGCGAGGCAGGCTGCAAATAAAGAACACTCTGTAAAACTTCAGTGCTGTCCAAGCAAAGCCTCTTTTTCGGGTGGCCATGCCCAATGATGACTGGGCTTTGTTGCCATGCAACATGGGAAGAGAGGCTGAAACTTTGTGTGCCTGGCACAGATTAGTTTAACAGCAAACTGAATTCTTGTCCAAGGCTCTATGTAAGAGGTTTAGAGATCCTTGCCATGAGGAAGGAAACAAATGCAAGGCAGCTTGCTCTCAGATTCTTTTATAATTAGCTTTGTTATGTAGTTATGACAGAATCTAGGAGTAGTATGAATCAACAGTAGAAAAGGCAAGGAGTCAGGAGGTCTGTTAATCTTCTATCATCTGCCAGCTGTCCAGTGAAAACACTCTTTTGTGTGGTGTTAGGAGGTCTGGATTAGTCATTTAACACCTGCAGGCAAAAATGTTGTACAAGAACATGTGAAAATCATTAGAGCAAAACTGTCCTGACGTCTGTGATTGGAAAATGCAGAACAGCATAAGAATGGAATTAGATGGATTCAGCTGTAGTTTGCATGTCTTTTTAAGAATGCAGCTGACAAGACTCAGACCAACAATTAAGCAAGTAGGAAATACTTAGGGGGCATTTGCATGCTCTGAGTTTGGATACAAATTACATGGGAAGAGTAGGTTTTTGGGACGATAAAGCATTCATGGTACTGAGTGAGTTGGAGCAGATTAGTAGCTCTGTCACTAATAGATTAACATATTAACTAGGCATGTTTGTGATTAAAAAGCATTGTCTGAAGTTCTTGGGCAATTTAGAAGTGATCTCATATAGTACACTGACAATGTAAAAGCTTGACTACATCATAACTACACCTACCACTTTACTACTTAATTGATTTTTTTGTTGTAAATATGGTGCTCTGCTTAATACTTATTTAAAATGGGGAAGTGTTGAGTCAGCTTCAGAAGAGAGATGACAAAGATAGGTATTTTGGTAGGGGTGGCCTTCCAGCAAGTACCTTCAATGTGTGTTGCTTAAAACTTAATTTTTTAAAGGTGTTAACTCTGACTCAGGTATTTAAATGGAAACAAACTTTGTTATAATCAAAACATAAACATTGGAGGTTAAAATTAAAGTTTCGTCTTGAGATTTGCTTTGAGTTTATTTTGTTTTATTTTTAAACTTTTACGGAATTAGTAACAGAAATGTGTATCTTGTCTTTTTAGCTGTAGCAGCGCTATGGATAGATGGGAAGTAATTTAAACTTGCAGATGTTGGCTCTATTGTAGGTAAAAAGTAACAACAGAAAAAACTCCACCTGTAGGGTGATAAGTTACTTGGATAAAATTAGCAATGCCTAACTTAAAAAACATTGTCAATAATTAGAACTGTTAATTCATACTGGTCTCAACAGAGAGGTGCTGGATGGTGTAATTAAACACTTTGCATTTCATTTTCTGTCTTTAAAAAAATGTGACTTCCATTTTAAGGTCAAATTATCTCCTTCTGATAACTACTCTCTTCTGGAAAAATAAACATGTCTGAGCTCAATTGATCCTTTAACCTTAGGATTTCTGCAGATATAATCCTTGCTATCTGGATTCACAAACAAGCTGTAGGTTTTCTGTTAGCATTTCTGACAAACTCAAGTTCAAAACCTGTAAAATGATTGTATTTCTATATTCTTGATAATAAACTGAGAGGTTCTGAGAACTCATTGCTAATGTAACTTTTTTGTTTATGATGCTTATGTGTGCTTTGTTGTGTTTTTTTTGGTTTTTTGTTTTTTTTTTTTTTTTTTTTTTTTTTTTTTTTTTTTTTTTTGTTTTTTTTTTTTTTTTTTTTTTTTTTTTTTTTTTTTTTTTTTTTTTTTTTTTTTTTTTTTTTTTTTTTTTTTTTTTTTTTTTTTTTTTTTTTTTTTTTTTTTTTTTTTTTTTTTTATTTAACTTTGCAGACCACTAAAGCATTCCTTCCCAAGATGCTGGAAATGAACCATGGACACATTGTGACAGTTGCAAGTTCCCTGGGGTTATTCAGTACTGCTGGAGTGGAGGTTTGTTAGACTATAATGAGCAAAAAATTTGACATTTTTTGCCAAAGATAAGTTTTTTTATTATCGGCTAGAAGAAATAAGGTCAAATCTTCAAAGATACTTGGAGGTTATGGTGCTGAGTACCATATCGACACATGGCTCCCTGTGAGTGGGAGCCACAGGACTTGGGCAGACATTGCATCCATTTACTTGGATGGTGGAGTTAGCACTTAACCCCAGCCATCCTAGGTTTTTGCTCTTTTCAGAATGCCAGGTGATCTTTGAATTGCCTGATAAATTTAGGAACTTGAAAGGTGCCGTTCAGCCTATTCCTGTCAAGGTCTTCAGTGCTAAGCTTGAAGCCAAAGCAAGGGCTTTCAAAAGTAATGTTTCTTGTTTCTATGAGGAAATGACTGCAAACCTTCTAGAATATATGGCTTGCCTGCTTCACTAGCAGCTGTTTAAGAACTCCAGTTTGTGAGACTTGTCTGGTGCATAAAAATATGTTAGGATTAGAGCTTGTTATTTCTTGAGTAATTAATACAAATGCAAGTGTGAACAAAAAGCATTCAGTTACTGAAAATTAATTAAGGTGTCTAAAATAATAATGGTTATATTACCCCATAAGCATAGGCTTCTTTGTGTATAGGTAAGGCTCAATCCAGGACCTTAAACTGCAGTGTTTCATAACATAAATGAATGGAGATGGTGTAACTTAGGGCTTTTTAGGGTGTTTACTGTCTTGAGAAAGCTACAAGGAATTTCCTAGACTGGATGTGACCACCAACAGAGATGGACACATCCAACTGAAAACACACTAAAGTCAGCACCAATAAAAAGTAATTGCATAGACAGCAGCATTGTTTGAGTTATTTGTGCATCTCATAGAAGAACTCAAATCTTGGCTGTATCTTCTATTGAAACTAACCTTAAAAATAACACTTTTAAGATTTTTACACCTATGCCCTGCCAACTCTTCAAGCTTTTTCAAATCTGACCCAAGGTAGTATTGGGTATCTCAGTCCTTTGTTGCACCATTTATTATTAAGCAAACTGGTAATTGGAGTAACTTGTCCTGTGAGCCTGCCTGATTCAAAGACTTGAATCCAGGGTAATATCCTCCTACATTCAGCTTTCCTGCTTTCATGATTCTGTGCTAATTACCTCAAAAGTAAAGTGATAAATGAGTTGATGTGATGCTCTATTCAGTGGGCGTCTTTTGTTGTTGCTTTGAAAATCTTTGAAAATCTCAGGTATGCTGGCTTTGAACATCATTCATATCTGTCCCTTTTCTTTTTTTTTTCTGCTTCGTTCATTGCCAACACAGGATTATTGTGCCAGCAAATTTGGAGCTGTAGGCTTCCATGAGTCTTTGAGCCATGAATTGAAGGCTGCTGAAAAGGATGGAATCAAAACTACTTTAGTCTGCCCTTATCTTGTAGATACAGGAATGTTTAGAGGGTGCAGGATCAGGTGAGTAGAATTCTCCTTCTGCTCTGTGCTTGTAGTGTCATAAAAGTATTTAAAGGTAACTCAAGTGTTACCATAAAAATATTAAATATTATATCTGCTTTAGTATATGTTAGTCTTAGACTCAAAAAGAGACTTTCTGAATTCATGGTCTTCTGTCCTTTTGTACACAGGCAATGCAAGTTTTGAGCTGTAGTCTTTGTAACTTAACAGTGGATATAGAAAAGTTCCAAAGAAATTGAGTTAATGAACTGTTCACTGGGGTCTCTGGTCCTTTGGGTATCATATTAATCTGTCTTAATCAAATGTTCCAGAAAAGAAATTGAGCCTTTCCTTCCACCCTTGAAACCTGAATACTGTGTGAAACAGGCTATGAGAGCCATCCTTACAGACCAGCCAATGATCTGCACACCTCGCCTCATGTATATGGTCACCTTCATGAAAAGGTAAGAACTGAAGTGCAGTTATTTGGCAATGCAATCCACAAAATACACGAACATGTCCAGTTTCTGGATACAAACACCCTGCCACCCACACAGGCCACAGGTGCCATTTTGCTAGAATTCATAAGTCTCTCTTGGGTTGCCTGTTTGTAGGTTACTTGCTTGGGAAGCTTCATTTAACTGAGGTCTTGTGTATCTATGCATCTTTGTTTTAACCTTCTTGTATCTTCCATCCTCCTTGGATTCCTATTTTCTTTTTAACAGACTTTTAATTCCACTGTTTGAGTTCCTCTTTAGGAATGGGGCATGAGGCAGTTATCAGCAGAGGAGTCTCTAGCTGCTTGTTTCTAGAGCAAGTGTGTGAGAAGGCCCTTCCTACCTGCAGATTCTTCAGAATTTGCACAGATATGATAGATAAACTGAAAGTTGGTACTTTCAGAACTAATTTTCAGAGTCTAAAATTGGCAAAAGGTCTATTTAAAGGAATTACTTCTTTCATTCTAACACACTGCAGTTTTAATCTGTAACCAGGCTGACATCTCAGTGATGCAGGATAATGCAGGAGCTGCTTTAATTCCTGTGGTATAACTTCACTTGAATTCTAGTTTATGGAGAACAGCTTCACAGGTGTCTGTGTTTTGTTTTAAATCTGTAGTGTGTAGGAGGAACCTATAAAATATAGCATTGTATTATTTTCTTTCTGCAAGGGATGGTTGAAACTGAGCACCTTGGTGTTTTTTATTCCACTTACAAGGTGGTTATTCTCCTCTGGCTCAAGTGTCTCTTGGTGGACAGGCTTACCAGAAAATAGAGGTATATTTACTGCTCACCTCTTTCCTGGAAGAGAGATGTATGTGTCTATTGTGACACCAAATGAAGGCCACTGTCAGTATATTTAAGAACTAACTCCTTCACCCAGAAGCTCAGAGGGTGCTTCAGCACTTCCTGCACAAGCAGTGCCTTACGCAGCAACAGCCACATCAAAAGCCCTTTGGGTTTTCTTGGTTCAACACTTCAGCTTCCAACAGGGAGATCAAAGCTTCTGCATAATCTGTGCCCCAGGCAGCAGCCTTTAGATCAAAGGCCCTCCAGTCACTGCACAAGCAGTACTGCTGGCCCAGGAGACACCTGTACCAGTGACATCTACTTCTTGGTGCTTCAGTGGTCATTACTCCTAATGGCTGGAATTGTACTGCTTGCCATTGAACAAGTGCCTGCTGCTATTCCCAGAGGCTGAGGAATCCGATTTTATTCCTTCACTAGAGACCCTGAGTATTACACTTGAAATAAAAACAATATTTTGTTCATGTGAGAGCAAGAGGAGGATCTGTAGCCGGGTATCCATCCACATAATCACCTCTTGGAATTTTATCTGGAGAGGGGGAAGGAAATTGCTCTCTTTGGACCTTTCTTCTTGAGGATGGATGATTGAGTTTAGAATATAAATCAAGGTTGTTAGACATCAAGTGATCAAAGAATGGCATTAACTAACACTAATCCCACATTAAAGAATATCTTAAATGTCTGATGACCTCTGCTGATGTGGCTTTTAGCAGATGCTTTGCTTTTACTAGGCTTTCTGTGATGCCCTTGCCCCCCCATCCCCCCTGCCCCTCTTCTTTAAAACAAGCTATCACACTGCTTGTGAAGAAACAGAAAATCTGGTCTAAGTTGGAAGCATGTGAATAAACAGCTTGTTTCTCCTTTCTGCTTTTTTCCTTTCTGCTTGCCTGTATGGTTGGGACTCTAGAATTTCAATTCTCTGAAAGTAGCCCTGTGAAATAAAAATCCCTTAAGTCTTTTAAGAAGACTCTCCGATAGGCATTATATTGTTTTTAAGGAGACCAAGTACATAGTGCATGTAAGTACATGTACTTACAAGTGCGTGTAAACAGTTTTTGTTTTATGCTGTCTTCTAACAAATCTATAACCTCTTTTTCCCAGTATTCTGCCATTTGAAGCAGTTGTATGCATGTATCGATTTTTGGGAGCAGACAAGTGTATGTATCCTTTCATCGCTCAACGGAAACAGGCTACAAACAACAATGAAGCAAAAAATGGAATTTAACAGTTTTGGATGGACTAACATTTATAGGTGAATGCAATAATGTTACATGACTGAATTGCAAAGTGCACTTGCATCTAACAGATGCAAATGTCAACATCTTACTGTGGCATTCTCTTGAGTCCTAAACCTGTGTATGGAACTCTAAAAATCAATGGATTTTTATATACTGTAAATAAAACTGACTAGAGTACTTGGGAAATGTGATAGGTAACTCCAAACGAATTTACGATGTAGCTGCCACCATTGTCCTTTAGAATATCACTGTATGTACGGTAAACTAGTCATACTACTTGTTGTAGGGATGCACTGTGTGATATCTCTTCCTTAGTCTGCTAAGGCTTCTAAGAGCTGTCTCCAACCAGAAGATGGAATGTTTCAGAAATGGTTTGACTTTCCTTACGTTACTTAGGAAGGGAGGGAATTCTTGCAATTCAAGCTACTGCTCATGATCTTATAGCAAATTTAAGGACAGTTTCTGAATGCATCTCTTCACTCGTTCACCCAAGTTCTCTAAAGGACACATGGCCAAATTGTGGTGTAATTCTCTTTTGTTGCAACTGTGTGTGTTCTATTTAAACAAAGATGAAAAGAAATTTGTAAATCTCTGCCAATTCAAAGGCAAATGAATGTCTTACATACTGTCAAAGCAAACTTGTACTGGGCATCTGGGTTTTTTTTAGGAATGTGGCCAGTGATTTAATTTGACTTTTTTTCCAAGTTGACTTAATTTGAAATATGCTCTGTTCCATTTCCCTGTATATGTCAGAGTCCAATTTACTGTTATGGACTACGTGTTTCGTTTCTTCTTCCTCATTCTTACTTCTGACAGAGTTCTCCCACCCCCCAAGGAAACTGTTGTGTTGAATTCTCTAACTGGACTTGTGCCTAAAAGACAAAGCAACTCAGCTGAGATACAAACTGTTTATGTAAGTGCTGGTCCTATGCCAATTATTAGCAAAGGAAAAATAGAATAATGCCTGATGCAACTCTACATTCAGAATATGAAAGGGTGTAAAGATTTTTTTTGAGTTGTACTCACGTTGTAGAACAGCAAATGACATTTTTACAGTATTTTTTGTAAAGCGAACAATTTTGTGCCTTGAATTTGGTAATCTGTATTAGTGAAGCATTGTAAAAGTGAAATTCTACCTCTGTATCTTAATGTATACCATCCACTTGTAAACTACTATCAGAAAAATTGTGATTACTTTTTTAGAATGTCTTGTTAAATAGTGACCAATGCCTGTGGTTATTAAAGTGAGCCACCTTTTCCTTAAAATGGTGATTGGAATGTTTCCTTTAAAGACTGAACTAACACAAACTACTTGTTCCACAACTCTGGTGTCAACACAGATCAAATATTTATGGCTCAACTCCTGTATCCACTTTGTCAGCTACATGGTTTACAGTGTAATCTCTGAAGGATATCAGTAGATACTATGAAATTGGGTTTTAGGAGCTGACAGTTTTGTCTTCTAAACTCACTGATGAAGTAGCTAGTCAAAGAGGTTATGAAGAGTATTAATTTTGATGTTCTATAGAGCTGCTTTCAGGTCTTTGAAAAAATGATCGGGTGTGGATGCAGTTTCAGTGAGTTAAAAAGTAAATGTAGTTTCCGTACAGTTGTAGTTATTACTGCATATACATAGCACACATATAAAATAAAAAATTACTATCTGTGTCAAGAACAGTGTTGTTAACTAACTTGGTTTAGAAACTAATTGAAAGTAGAAGAAAATGTTTACATTAACCCTTACTCCAAATTCCATGCTCTTTTGAAAAAGTCATTAGAAGATTTCCCCAGGGCCAAATTACCTCCCATGTTCTTACAGCAATGTCACTAAAAGCAAGTACAACAAATTTATTCTATTACATAGCATCATTGTATTGCACTTTGGTTTTCTAAAATGTCTCAGTCTCTGGTGCTGTGTCAGACTGAGAAGCAACTTTTAAAGTCGGATGTATTGATACTTGACACTAACTAGCCTGTCAGAAAAGGAAGAATAAGAAGCTGACCACCAATACCAAGATGTTCTATAAAGCATTCTGCCAATTTACAATGCTTACTTAAAAAGCAAGTTTCAAGGCTTGCAGAGTTTTACTTTATTATTGGATGTGCGATCATCCTGGTTTCTCCAAATGTACTACCTTTACTCTCAGTTCTTCAGCTGTGTGGCTGGGGGGTGGCTTGTGGCTGTTGCACTCTGTGAGCATGTTTCTAAAACTCATTCTCTTAACTTTTCATCTTCTATTCAAAAGTCACTGATACACATAGAGAAAGGGAATACCAGATGCCTTGTAATTAATGAGAGTTGCTTGGCGGGAGGATCTTTGAGGCTGTATGGTGCTTGTCTTGCAGAGTGGGAGACTGAGCCTGAATTCAATTCAAGCCTCCAAAATAATTCAGCTTGTTAACATGAGCTATTTTGGAAACAATCCCAAAACTCCTGTTACCTCTAGGCACACCTTTAAAAAAAAATCATGTAAAGAAGTCAATCTCACCTCTCCATGAAGGTTTTCTGTTGACTGCATGGCTTCCCAGCTGCATGGGTGATTCCTATGAAGCAGGAAGAGATTTGTGACAGGATGGAGTGGGGACTGGGGTATCCCTTATTTATATTGCCCTAAATTGCTGCAAATGCAATGTGATGGCAAGAGTTTCTTTTAATGCTACAATCAGAAACTATGATAATTGTGTGTCTTCATGGCTGTGACTGGTAGACTCTGCTAATTCACATAAAGCCAGCCTAGTTTAAGTAGCTCAGGTAAAAGTTCTAGTTTAATACTTTAGAGTAGTAGCTTAATGTAGGAACACTTTCCTTCATTCTGTAGGACAGTGCCATGAAAGTTTAATGTTAAACCCAGATGAGCTGACTTGGGTGCACTTCTTGGTATTTTTTGTCTTGCTGTAACAACCTAATGGGATATGCAGCTGATGAGAGTTTTCTCGGAGAGCTCCTATCATAATAGTGCTAAGCTTATAGCCATGTAAACAAGGTGTTTGAAGGTCATTCTGTAGTAGTCTATTTCCCAGTGAGCAGGACAATTTGCATCACTGGTTCGTCTGTAGGAGGCTTCTTGGGCTTCTGCTCTATTTCCTAGTCTTTAAAAAGAATCTGGGGTTGCCAGATCTCTAAACTTGGTGTACCCAGTCAGTCATTGGAATGAGATAGACAAGTTTAGGCTTCAAGTATCCTTGCTTTTGGTGTCAGTAGTTTCCTGTATCATGTGCTAGTAGGTTATTTTATGTATTAATGTAGTTGCAGTTTGGAGCACCTAAGCTGGATGCCCATTGTAGTATAAATTGTTCTTCCCCCCCATTAGGCCTGTCTGTGTATGTAGAGTTGGTAACACACAATAAATGTATATTTACCTTACATCATAAGGACTTATGCAGAAGCCCTAAGTGAGTTGAGCTAATCAGGAACAATACCCTTTAATTTCATAATGAATAAATAATTCAGCAGCAACCATTATTCTTAACATTCAAATACCATCATAATCTGCCCTAACTTTTGTGTATAGACAAACTCTTATGAGTCTCATATTCAGGAGCAACTTGGGAAAATTCAGAGGGATCAGAGCTGTGTAATGAATGCATATAAAGGAGTAAGTTATGTGCCGTTGTGGTTCTGAAAGTGTGCACTTGCTCAAGAATTTGATGCATATGAAATCATTAACCTAACTTCTGAATCTGATTCCTAATTTTGTTGTGTCTCTGGGTAGGTAAGTCCTCTGTTCAACAAAAGGTGATAATCATAATGCAAATGGTAATTGGGTAAGTATTTAACCTCAGGAGTTTGTTTCTTTCCATTAAAACCCAGGTTTTCGAAGTACAGAAACTTTGAGGCTCTGCTCAGTTTTCCATTGCAGCCAAGTTCATAGCCCACAAACAGGAAATAAAACTATCACCAAGATAAGGTCTTCTAACAGTCCCTGAAACAGCAGATCAGGCAGAAAGGTTGAGAGGGCACCTATTTACTTTATTCTGAGGCTCCTAAGCCTAAATTGCAGGTGTTTAGTCACACACCTTGCAAAAAAAGGCTGGGGAGTCTGGGGACAGTACCCAACAAAGTTAAAAATGTAGTTACAGAAACCTCAGCCCCCTGGTATTCTAATCAGCCTGCCATGGTTTTTCCCTGACCATTAAATGCTGATGTATCTAGTGACAGAATGTGTGGCTTTATAATGGCTTCAGTGAAATGAAGAAATTCATAGTAGCTTTATTTAAACATAGCTTAAGTAGGCAACCCAAATATTTAAAATAACTTTAGAAATAACATTCCAGCTTACATACTTATCTATCTGCTTAGTGCGGAAAATACACAAACAATTCATTTCTTCCACAAAATTAAAAAAAAAAAAACTTTTGAGCTAAATGATGAATGTTCAGAAGTCAGGATCAAGTGTTTTTGTGTGTTTGTGCCTAAGTTAAATTGGCAGGATGTTTGGTTCCCTCTTCCTAAGCAGGGCAATTGTAGCACTTAGTTAAAGGAGCCACAATGTATTTGGAAAAAAATCAAACCTTTAAACACATCCCTGTCTGTAGAGGCTGACCAAACTGCCTTTAAAATGTTACCTATTCTGATTGAACACATTTTGGCAAACAATGTGCCTGGGCCAGTGCCTATGGCACTGGGATGACTGGAACTTTTCTCTCCTAATCCAATTATCAATAAAAGCTGCTGTGGCAGTAAGATATGGGGAATAGCTAATGCTGAAACATTTGGAAAGCTAGTAGCTGTATGCAGGGACAGGTTCTTAGTGGGAAAGGAAGAATGGGGTGCTAAGATGGCTCTAGGGATCTCCCCTTTGTACCTGCTCTAGCAGCTCCTGTTGCAGGGTGTGTGCATGCACAGTGTCTGTTCCTGCTGACATCTGGCCCTCCCTTCCCATGGCAGCTGCAGGCAGCCACAGTCCTGAGCTCATCCACCAGGGCTCTTCTACACAGCCCTGCACAGGGGTTATTCTGAAATAGCTGCACTTGAGTGTGTGGGACTCTGTGTGTGTGTGTGTGCGCGCTACCCTTATATCTTGCAATAAGCATAAACTGTTTCAGCCCAACTTAAACAAGAAGGATACTCTGGAGTAAGAAGTTCTGCGCTCTGGGACTTGGGACTAGCCAGTGCCTTTGGAATGCTTGTCACACTGCCATTTCCATCGTCACATCTAAACAAACCCTTAGAAGATAATTACAAACTTTCATTCGGATGCAACCACTTAAGATACAGATAAGCAAAGTTAGCTTAAACTTGTTCTATTTTCTTAACAGGCAGGTGCATTTGGATCCATGTTTAGAACAAATGTTACTCAATACAAGTTAGGTCTCTACACAGATCAGTAGTTAATGAGCAAACGGAAACATCCCACAGTGATTAAGGACATTTTGTTATCCTGCCGTGCTGAGAGCCAGGAATATTGACCTCTGCACTGTTTTAAAAGAGCTGCTGCCTAGTTAAACCTTCAGCATGTAAGGTAAGGAGTTACATGACAACAGTAGGATTGGAGCAGAGAGTGGAATTAAGGCTTCCCAAATATCTCCAAATTTAGCTGTGTCAGTGCATTTTATTGGTGTCTTCAGAGGTCTCACCACCAGGTCTTGTCTTGTAGCTCCTATTAATTCACTATGGTAGCAGCAGTGGGACCCTCATGCAGATACAGCTCCAAGGGCCCAGTGTCTCCTCAAGACCTCTGCTTTCCCAGGGCTTGCCTATGAGCTGCAGTGCTTGAAATGCTAAGGGTTGCCAGCTTCTTGTCCAGCAAGTCCTCACCATGGTGGAAAATAAACATGAGGCAGATGGGACCAAGGCTTCCATTGGAGACATCATAAACTAGAACAGTCCAGCAGAAGTATTGACATGTGGATTTTCTCATCTCTTGTATCCACAATCCAAACAACCTGATAAAAAATGCCAGCTTTTCTCTGCTTGCAGTGACTCTAAACAAAGATAATTTTAACAATTGTCTTCTGTATTTTATTTTTGAATTACAGAAGTGATTACTTGTTCAGTTCTTTAAAAATTTTGACATTTAAAACTAACATATGACTCATGTGATACATCATCTGTTAGCATGTGCAAAATAAGGCACTCCATTAGTTCAGGACTAACCTGGGAATTTTGGAGGAATACTAGAGTGGTTCTGAAAATCCAGGTTGTCCAAGCAGTCATTCAGTCTCTTTTACATCTTTATTTTGTGTAGCAAACTAGAAAAAAATGAAGCAATGAGAAGATGTGTAATTGTTCTTACTAGATGGGATAACAAACTAAGTAACAACAGGCCTATGAAAAGCTTGGAAGCTTTGAGGGTATGTTTTAAAAATAATTTTAACTATATTTTAATATGGAATCCTTATTTATAGGCAGAGCACTTCTGAGCCACAGCTGTTGGTAGATGATGTTTTCTCAAGGAAATAATTTATTTCTCCTTTGCTTGAAAGGAACAGTAGTAGCTTTCACCAAGCCATAGTCCAGACCAGGTTGGGGCTGGGACTGAGATGGGGACAAGGACCAGAAGATAATTTGTCCCCAACTTCTTCATACCTGGAAAAGATGCTAACTTTTAGCTGAAATTAGTGGCTACAATAGACTTGGAGGTAATTGTTCCCAGAGTCTCCAACAAGCAGCTTTTACCTTTCTCTGTCTTTTTGGTATTATAAATATTTGCAGTCCCCTCTGGAGGTTCTCCTCTGAAGACCTAGAGCACCTAATAAGAGCAGTCAGGTCAGCCAAGGTAACCCCTTTTTACTGAGGGGACAAAATTGCACGTGAAATTCCAAGACCCTTGAGCTTGTGGGACCCAAGTTTCTTGTTTTCTAAAAAACCTGCATATTTTAATTTTTTTTCCTTCCCCCAATGCTTGAATGATCAGATGTGGAGATCCTGTCGGTGTTCCTGGGATTCACCTTGGGACGTCAAGCCTTTGTTACTAAATATTTGGAAACGGACCTAAATTTATACTCTCACTGGGGACTCATAACACAATCTGCTGCCTTGAAAAGTCTTACACGAAACAGCTTGTGGGACTGGGATGGCTGGGAAGCGGAGAAACTAATACGGCACTCTGGGCCAGAGGGAGCAAGGCAGAGCAAAAGCTAAAGCCCCACTGGGAAATTCATTAACCGCAGCTCCTACAGCTGCTGTAACTTCCTGCTCTGTCACTGTCTGGAGCTTTTCCTCGAGTCTCGCTCCCTGAAGACAATTCCAGTGTCATGATCAGGATTCTGAGCTTTCTCACCTGCCGAGGTGCTGCATCCTGGCCTCCTTTTCCTGCTGGGGCTGCCAGCTCTGGTCCCAGGGGGAACAGGAACCCAATTGCATGGGCAGTGCGAGAGCTCCCCATCTGTCATGTAATTTTCACAAGGGGAATGGGGAAGTTATTTACCATCATCTTTGTGATTTTGCTTCTCTCCCAACCTACACTGGGAAGCTTCAAGTGCCCTCAACAAAGCAGGAGAGAGAGCTACCACTTGCAGTCTGGTCCATGCATGGAGGTGATTTTTTGGGCCCAGCCTTCTAAGCTAGAGGAGTTGTCCCTCAAGCCTCTGTGTTGCACTGCCCACCTAGAGCCCTGTGAAAGCATCTTCAGTCCTGGAAAAGTCAAACGCGAGGACATAGGCAAAGAGCACATATCTGCAGGGAGCTCCAGTGCCCACGGGCAGTCATTTTCTGTCAAGCACATTTGACTTCTTCCCAGGCAGGAGCTTGTTGCAATGCATCTCTATCAAACAGAAAGGAACCACACATGGAAGAATCTCACCCATTAAAGAGGACCAAGCAATGCACTGGTTGCTGAAACTTGGTAACAAGTCCTTCCCAACTTCACCAGTACCCTGGTCTCTGAATGGCATGTCATGCCTAGTTGTGCTATCAGCCATGTGAGGTGGTAGCCTTGAGGAATGGTTCCAGATCAATTTAAGTCTTTCACATAGGAAGTGTGGTTGAACTGCTTTCACCCATCAAGGTTGTTAGGCCAGAGCTGCTGACATTTGAAGCCATCCAGGCAGGGTCCTATTAAAATCAGCAGGACTCACTGGAGCTGGACACTTTCCTGATGAAGCAGCCATTGCTTGTGTGCCAGCAGCAAAACTAACTGGAAGGATTTCTCTTGTGCTCTATAAATATCTGTCTTCTCATTAAGCAGCCTGGCAGCTGTCTGGACTAGATAAATTGTTGACTTTCCACCTGGTGTCCTGTGAAGGGTTCCTACTGCTGGAGTGTCGTATAGCTTTGCCTCTCCTGTGCCATTGCTGAATTCCCTGACTCATGGAAACCCAGCCATGAGTCCTGGCTGCAGCTTCCTGGCTGCAGCTCCCCAGCTGAGCAGGAGAGCTGGTGAAGGACAACTAAGATGCAGAGGGAAGAAAAGCATAAAGGCTTGTAGGAGACTCTCCTCAAGCAGAGCTGTGTAGTAGCAGTACTGTGACATTAAATCACTGTCTACTGTTCCTTTGAGTGTTCCACTGGTTTGTTCTAGCTACAGATTCCTGGCAAAAATTGTTATTTGTTCTCACACATTACTTAAAAAAAAATTATTTGCATTTTATCTTAACTACAGCATCATCTTTTTTTTGGTGCAAATCCTTGCTGCATGAGTACCTCTGCCTTCTTCCTTAGACAGTCATGCTGTGTTAGGTCAAACCACAGATTTTCAAACCAATCTGTCTTTGAGTTTGTAGCTTGACTCACTTGGACACTCCATTTAGCTTCTAAATCTGCTTCACATGACAGATCTGTATATCTCTAAGCAGTGAGTGTGTTTACAAAGAGCAGTGATTATTAGCAAGCACACACGCAAAACAAATTAGCATTTGAAAACAAGGCTTGGGCACAGTGAAAGAGAATTTTATAGCTGTCTACAATGCATGAAAAGCAGATCCAGCAAACAAATACCCCCCTAGTTCTTAAATCTGTATTTTGAACTGACTTTCAACCAGGTGTTTCCACTTTAATTTGATCCCAGGCATTCCTAGAGGTGATGTAAGATCCAGATCCACAAGGTAATAATGAAGTCAAGAGCTGAAAAATTATCAAGGCCTAATCTGGCAATTTAGTCCCTTGTAAATCATTGTGGTTAGTTATTGCAGAGCCCTTCTTACCAACCAAGTCCTCTTGAGGGTTTGCATTAACTTCACCACCTGTTTGACTGTCAAAGAGATAAATTTCCTTGAAGGGAATCTTCCACTCCTGACTTTATTTATGTCAGGGGTCGGGGGAAGAGGATAGATTGACTGGGAAACTTCAGCGACAAGGGTCTACATGTGCTGAATCAGGGATTGATGCAATTCACTTACTCTGATATTGCACATAAAGTCCCAAAATGAAATGTAGAATTAAGAAGTTCATCTGGCCTCTTTGCTGCATGAAAAGTTCTAATGAAATATAGACAATTTATGCTTTTTCTTATTTTTCTTTTTTTTTTTTAGCAATCAGATGCAAAAGCCAAAAGATCACATCAGTTATTCTGTAACCCAATACTTCATGTTTTTCAGAGCACCTGTGCGTTCAACATCTCAGTAGCTAATACCCAAAAAGTCCATCAATGAGTTTGGAAAAGATCTGCTGGGAAATAAACAAAAATCCAGGATAATAAAAATAGATCAGTGGGATGGATCCTTCAGCTAACTCTCTGGGTTGCAGGAGCAAACCATGAGTTAACTTGTAAGCTCTGACATGTGTTAATGAACTGAGTAGCCTGTGTCTTGAATCAAAGATGAAGCAAAATACTTTCACGAGTTCAAGCTAGAGACTGTTACACAAAGTATAAGCTCAAATTGCTGCTCAGGCTTTTTTTTTTTTCCCTTCTTTTAAGAAAGTCCTTTGAAACAACTGAAACTTGAGTGGATTAGAAGTAAAGAATGAAAAAAAATATTTTATGTTTTAAATCTGTTATTTCCTCACAGAGCAGTTGCTTATGGCTGTATTTTCTAGAGTTTCCTCTGTTTGAAATGGTACAGCTTCTAGTTTGGGCTTTGTAGTGAGGGGTTTTGGGTATGGACACACACGTGTCACAGCTCTCATCTTTGCCTCCTCTCTTTCAGCGTCCCCAGTCTGCATCCAGAATCCATGGCTTATTCTGTGTAAAATCTGCCCAGTGGCAAGCAGTTTGCTACTTCTCACAGTAGTTTTCCATACATGTCTCATAAGTGACACTATATTAAACCCAGTCAATTGATGCTGCCTCTGCTGAACAGCAAGCAAACAGCTTCCATCCTTCCCTACCCCATCAGTGTTCCCAACCACACAAAGCAACTAGTGTGAAAAAACCTTTTACCTGAATTTAGACAGTGTCACATTTCCTTGGCTCTTTAGGGGTGCTTTTTTTGTTATTCTGTACTCTTGGAGACTGCTGGCAGCAGTGGAAGGGAGGCTGTACCTCCACTGGCGTGAGGGTAGAGAACTCCTTGTTCCTCCAGGCTGGTTTACCTGACAAGGCAGTGAGAGCAACCAACAAGCTGCTCTTTATCAACAGGGTTTTTCAAAGATTTATGAGAATATGTAGGGTTGAAAGGGGGTGGAGGGAAATCCTTTCAGCCACAGACAAGATCTGTATTGAGAGATGTAAACTAAGGAACTACTCAATGGAGGTAAACCTGCAGAGCTCTGGAAGATGCCATGAATAAAGCTGGGAATAAGAATGCATCTGAGGAAACTGGAAAAAGTAAGTAAGATGATATAGAGTTTAGGGAATACTCAGGATATGATTCAGAGTTTTTTTTTCAGGGTAAGAATCCTACATGTTCTTTATGATCAGCTATATAGTGGGTAATGCCAGGACTGTGGTCTTCAGCACTCTTTGTCCTGTTCTCCGCAGTGGGAAATGGGGGAGAAGGACAGAGCCAGAACTGAAGCCCTAAAACACAACTTTTGAGGGCACTGGAAATGTCTCCATGTGGATGAAATCCTTTCTAGCTCACTGGGAACATAGTGTCAATTAAGCTGTCATTGAAGGTATACTCTATATCCTAAATGCCCACTGGCATTTTTGGAAAAGACTGACAAGTTTTAGGTCCTAGATCCCAACAGTCGACAGCCTAAAAGACCTTGGGCTGTTTACAAATCATTCACTGAGTTAAATCTATTACATTACTTTGATTATATTAATGTTACCCTTTTTTTGACCGAAACTTTAGCCAAATATGTGGAGCTGCAGGTGTTGCATGGGAAACAGAAGATGGAGTCAGCTGTCTCTCTGAGACAATCCTGTTTACTTACAAAAAAATTCAGAAACTATCCTTTCTCTGGAGGTCTCAAGCTGCAGGTGACAGTCCTTTTGCTCCCTGTTTCACATCGCTGTCAGCCAGTGCTCCATTTGGGATACTGCCTCTCCCCAGGCTTTTCTGAGAATCACATGTCTGGACAAATTTAGCAATGCAGGAACCACCCAGGCAACATAGGAAGTGGTATGACACTGCAGCCTGTTTTTGGGGAGTCTTGGAAATGCATTTTTTAAACTGTCTTGTCACTGAGTTAAAAATTAAAATATTGAATAAGCGACCAGAATTCAGCTGCTTTCCAGGCAAGTCCCAGAACATTCAGCTGTGGGGATGTGGTCCAGTCCATGCTGCCTTATTTGCTTCTGGCTCAGCTTCAGCTAAGGGAGGTTCTGAGGAGCTACATGGTGGGAAAGGTCATATTGCAGACGGGGGTGGCACAGCTTTGGCTAATGCTTCCTTCTTCAGTCAGAACATTTCAGGTTTGTTTCCTAGAAGAATGACCTACTCTTTGTCAGGGACCCAGTTTTCTTCTTTCTGTTTTTGGCCTAAGGGCCAAATGAACATTCAAAGCAAGCTGGGATGGGACATCTTCATGCCCAAGGGAAAAAGTGGGTGGATAGAAGGGTTTGCAGTTTTGATTTCTTGCTCTTTGCGAAAGTCAGACCTGTAAGCCTTTTTCTTTGTGTGACTAGACATCTTCCGATTTCCAAATGTGGAGCAGCTCAGGCAACCAGATGTGCACAACTCCCTGACAAATTGCTGACTGCAGCAGCAGATAAACAGTCAGGTCTGTGCAGTCATAGGTTGTCCTGTGTCCAGGCTGCTCAGCTCAAGCAAATGTGGGCTGGCTTTAAACTCTCATCTCCTGTCTTTAACCCCTACATCCTTCCTTTGCCTTCATCAGCAAACTGGAATTAGCTGTATCCTCTACTGACTTGGGCAGGTGGCACGTGAAGTGTGTGGGAGATGTTGCTAGACGGTGTATTTGTGTGTGTGAAAAATAATCACCTGCTCTACAGCCAATTTCTCTCCACTGTGATGTGTCAGCTTTCAGTGACAGCCACATTTTCAGAGGAGAGCTTGGAGATTACTCTGGCTTTTGTGGTCCAAGAGCTTAAGAGACACATGGAAAAACAGGGTAAGATGGATGAGAGGCTGGGATGTGATGATCACTTTGGATGACTGGCCTTGACTGGCCAAGGTGACAGCCACCCAGGAGGACACAGATGGCAGAGGGATCTGATAAGGGCAAGTGCCAGAGTCAGTGTGCATTGACCCTAAGTGGAAGCCATCTCCTTGGACCTAAGTGTAAGAAAAGTGAACAGACTTGTGCAAGCAATTTATTCTGGCATTTCTTAACTGTTGAATCCTTGGATCATTTAATTACAGTATCTTTCACTGTGTTGATAAGAACATAAAAAATATACACATGCTTAAGATATATTAAAATGAAAAAAAAATACCCCAGCACTTCAAAAATAACATTGGTCTTATAGAAAACTAATTAATATTTTCCCAATTCCTCTTTCTAACTGTTATCTTTCTGAAAAATGAGCCAGAAACTCTGTAAAAGATAAAGCTGAAAAAGAAAGAGCCAATGTAATCAGAGTTGCACAGAAATTTGGGGTTAAGTCCCACTGGCTATTTTTAAAATATAACCCTACAGGGAGAAGATTTTGCATGTTCAAAGGTATGAATTAAGACCATGTGAGACCAAACTCTGAATTTCCTGGCTCATGTCAGCCTAAGCCATTATAAAAAAGTGTGTATAGAGGTGTGGGCACTTACAATTCATGCCTTTCGGCTATCTGGGATATGCTTTCGTGTTATTCATAAATGAAATTTAACAAAGAACTTGGAAGAATAAAGACTGAAGACGTAAATCTTCAATTATAATTTGAATACACACACTTAGTTATGAGAAAACAGCCAAATCAACCAGTAATTTTCCAAACATGTGAGTTTAAGATGATTTACTGGCACTTGGGTATGCGCACATGTACACACACACAGAGTTGCTTGCATCCAGCTGTACAAGAAATCTCGGAAAATATCCCAGTCTGCTTTACAGAATTACGGTAAGAAGAATGTGACACCCTTTGCCATTATGTTTGCTGCCAGTGATTCAGGCGGGGGTGGAGGGGGAAGGGGAAAGCTTTTGGCAGAACAGCTCAGGGTCCCCCTACACTTGAACTTTGAATAAGCAGTGACTGTATCTTCAGGAGAACTGTGGGTGTTAGAGCAGGACAGTGAGATAGAGGGAGAGTAAAAATACCTCAGCAGGGGTTTTCCTTCTGCTTTATGGAAAATGATGCAAACCCATTCGTGAGTTCCTTGTAATGGGAGTGAAAAGGGACACAGGATTATTTTTTTTTTGATTAAGGCAGAGAGTGGTCATCATTCTTAGTCACAGCTATCTCACAGCGGCTGAGCAGCTCTTCTGTCTTCACCTGGCTTCATTGCTCATCCAGTGTCCTGGGAGACTATTCCCAACCAGATTTGAGAGGGCTCTTTGGATGAGAGGAGCTTTTAAAAACAAAGTCTACTTCCTTGTGATTAATCCCTTTCTGATTTCTGATTTCTGGAGCCATCTCCAGCCAAAGGTGTGGCTGATTCTGCCTCTACTGATACTGCATCCATCTGTCTGTCTGTCTGTCTGTCTATCTATCTATCTATCTATCTCTCTCTCTCTCTCTCTCTCTCTGTCTCTCTCTCTGTCTCTCTCTCTCTCTCTAATTTGCTGATTTGTCTTTGCCCCAGAGGAACAGCTCAAGAAACATCTGAGAGGGTTGCATCTTCACATATGCAGGACTACCTGAAAGTGAGGATTAAAGGGCAGCACTGTCCTGGTACAATTTCAGGATCCCAACCTTTGCTGAATCTGTGAGGCTAGGAGACTAAACCCAGCCCTCCTGGGGCTTTGCTGGGGCAGAGCTTCCTGCCCATCCCCACAGTGAGGGGCCTCACTGCAGCTGTGCTCCTCAGCAGCGTTTTCCCCCAAACAAGTTCCTGGGAGGAGGTGCTGAGCAGCAGAACCCCATCCTGCACTGGCATCATACTTGCCTCCATTTGTGCTTGGGTCACTGAGAGCACCCTGCTGTTGCAGTCCCTGGAGTGTTTGAAATGAGGGTTGAGGAACCCCTGCGTAAAAGAAGAAACATTCAAGTCTTAAAAAAAAAAAAAAAGCTGCTTCACAGACTACAGTCTGTGAGAAATGAAAGCTGCCTAGTGAAAAAACATAAATGCATTTACCTGAGCACTCCCAAGTACACCTTGCTTAGACAATCAGCACCCACTGAGTCTTTCTGTTCTTCCTGAACTTAAAATATAAACTTATTTTCCACATAGACTTTGTTAAAGATATGGGCACTTCAGGTGAATCTATCTCATGTGTTATGACTAAAATCCACATTAGATCAGCTCATATAGCCAGCTGAAGCTTTTCCTCTGCCTTTAATGTTTATTTGAGACCCACAGCTAGTATCTGAGAGCTTCCTGACTGTTTATAATTAAACTGTATCCCTGAAAATATTACTAAATCCTATCAAATTCTTCCCATATTTCCTTCCAAATCAACTCTACCCTTATGAGCTGAGAATTACGTATTATGCCTCATGGCAGGTTTTCAAATAACATACCAGAACTGTGTTTGCCACTTGCTAGCCCTAGTAAATTTGATATTTACTCTGTCATCAGCTAAAGTGTGTTGGGCTCCTGTTGTGTGACTTTGGGGATTTGCTGGGGTTTCTATAAAACACAGGCCAGCTGCAACAGTGAAGGCAGTTCACTTTAATAAGCTAATAAATACATTTAATGACCCTCATTATGTCTCACAGTGATATCTGGTATTAAGGTGCAAGTGTTAGCCCGAGAAGAATGTAAAATACAAAGTCCCCTGCTGAAATGGTGAAGTCTGTGTGTGTGCATGTGTGTACACATAAACACACACACATATGCATATAAACCCATTGGAAGGTTCCTAGGGAAGCTTGCTATGGCATTTATTTTTCATTAATTCTTGAGAGATTTCAGCTGTCTTTGCAGATCGAAAGAAGAAAATATTTTAAGCTCTAGGAGAGTAGGATAGATTGGAATCTTAGGATAGATCTGCCCTAACAGGAAGGTGAGTGTTTGCTTGCTGGCCAGCAGACACACTGCACCCAGGCTGTGCCACTGGTGGGTAGCCAAAATAATTCCCCATGGGGCATCTTGTGCTTTCTACTAGACTGGGGGAGGAGGATCTGAAATCCCACAACTTTGAACTGCAGTGGTAAAATTGGTCACCACGTCTGCACTGGGTGTGTGCACCAAAAGGCTCGCCTCGGGGCTGAGAGACTGGAAAATAAACCAGTTACCTTCATTTACACTGGTTGGAGATAGCACCAGCAGTGCAGGCACCGAGGCTCCTCCACCCCGTGGAGCTGTTGGCTTTCTGGGCACTCTCCTAAAAGGATGCCATAGATAATCCCCCAGGCCAACATCTTGGGGTGATCCTCCAACCACCTGTGAGACTATTCTGCCTTGATGTGAGGGAGGGGGACACCCGAAGGAGCACAGAGAAACTGGAGGTCCATGTATCCTCTTGCTTAGTCAAACGTATTTGCAGCAAAAAAAAAGCCAAGGAGGAGCTATGACTGTGAAGGGCAAAAGCCTGTGTGTGCCTGCACATTGTATGGTGACCACCACGGAGGACACCGCATCAGCAGTTACCCAAGACAGCTGAAATGCATCTCCTCCAGGGCTGGAACTGGCCAAGTCAAAACAGCACAGCCTCAGGAGGGACACCATTATCCCCAAAGGATGTCTCCCCTGCTCAGACTGCTTATGGACTCAAGCACAGCACCAAGACTGCTGTTGGAAGGGCAGGAAGGTTTGGCACTTCAGGCTAAGTGGAGGCTATAAGGGGTTTTAAAAAATCCACTCCCTGATCAGGTTCGTGATGTTGGATGGAAAAAATGAAAAGGAGATGCTATATGGGGAAAACATTTGAAGCAATTAAATCAAAAAAGAACAATTTTTTATTTCAAAACAAATCTTCTGGTAATGTATTCAGCATTGGGTTGATGAATCAAAATATGCCAATCACTAGATCATCTGTGCCCAAATGTCAACATGTGCTCTAGGCATAGACATATCTTTTTTATGTACAGTACAGATAAACTCATGAATTAACAGGCTAGAATGAATTGGAGCACCACAGAAAGCAGAGGAGAGAGGCTTGAGTTTTTTCTATTGTCACCCGAAAAGCAAGATTATCTTCGAATTCCAAATATGTCCAATCTTTATTTTTAGTTAATATGTTAATCCGCTTAACAAAATCTCCCTCTCTTGCAATGCCCCTCTGCTTTCCTGCTTGTGGGAGAGAAAATGATCTTGATTATGAAAGAATCCACTCAGGCCTTGTTTTTGGTCCTTTTTCCATAAACACAGAAACTTTTCTGTGTCAGTCAGGCAACGTACTTGCACTGTGATTTTCCAAGCCAGGTCACGTTCCTGCACACTGTAAGTGGGTGGGAGGGAGCTCTGAGCGTGTGCCCACGTGGACTCTCTGCTCTGGGCCCTTTGCAGAGGGTGCAGAAATGCCACGGTGAGCTCTGTGCTCCTTCTCTCTCCACACGCAGCCAGTGTTTTCACCCCATAGGGGCCCCAGATAACTGTCTAGCCTCAGCCAAGCCCTCTTCTGGGGGCAGTGTGCATCTAATCATGATTGCAATTTGCCTGGCTGCTGGGAAAATGGGTGCTCACATCAGATACGCCTTGTGGGACTCTCTGATAGTGGCAAGTACAACGAGCCACATTTTTGCTTTGATCAACGACTCTCATCAGGAACAAACTGATGAATGATAGCTTTTGGAAAGAGATTTTGTAGCAGGTCAAGAAGATGCTGGACAGGCTGTAAAGCACTGGACCACAGGGTTTCAGGGACAAAGGAAGTGTTTGGACAACAGGCTGCAAGCAGGGAGAGCCAGAGATGAGGCTGGGACCTGCAAAACAAGCTGGTCACCCAGCAGCAGAAAGATTGTTCTCCTCAGAGTTCACTAACACTGTTAGTCACAAAGAAAATACTGGAAAATGTAAACTATGAACTTCTCATGGAGCAGAAAGCTAAGCTGACTCCCAGAGCATCCCCTCTGAACAGGAGACAGGAACAGTATACCACTGCTCTGAAGTCAGCCACCCATGTTCAGTGACATGGCCTGAGTTTTTGTGTCCTCAGGCAGAGTCAGGGGGTTAGAGTTGATTATCTCTAACCAGCACTGCTGTGTTTTCCTTTGCATCACCACAGAAAAGCGTGGCCATGTGTTGTGACTCATCCTAGGAGATTCCATACTCTTTTTCCTAGAAGCCTTGCAGCAAGAGAAGCTGTGAGAAGCACAAGCCATGGAGGATCACAGCCTCCAAAAGCACAGAGGAAGAGACCAGTCTTATGATAATAGTTTAGATCTCAGGTTTGTGGGGTTTGAAGTGAGATTTTGTGAGCCTCACAATGGCACTAGGCTCACCAGCCCTGTTGCTTGCTCCCATGATGGACTCTTCTTTAGATGGACATGGATATTACAGCTATTTTCTCATTTCCAAATGTGTGTATGCCCTTGCAGCAAGGCTGGTACAGAGGCTGCTCTTTGGCAGGCTGTCGGGTGACATGCCAGGACACAAACCTTGGAAACAAGGGCAGCCAGGGAGTCACACCTCCCTGGCAGATTTTTCCTGTCACATGTTACCAGGTAATATTCCAAAAGCTTGCAGGCTGCACAACAGCACTGTCAATTCCCAACTGCTTTAGAGAGTTCTACACCACAAATCAGGAGAGCCTTGGAGACTTCTACAGCCCCAGGGGCCATGTGCAGCAAAATGATAGAAGCTGGCCATGTCTGTTGGATGTGACAGGATCGATGCAGAGCATTTCCTTCGTGCACCACAAGAGGTTCACTTATATTTTCCTGCAGGGAAATGCATTCCCAGGGAGTGTCTGGCAGAATGCAACTTTTCTCCAAAGGAGGGGGCTGCATTTAAAGAGATCTGGGTGATCTGCACTGCACAAGGGCACTGGCACAGCCTGTTGCATCCTGAGAAGGAGCAGTCAAGCGCTGGTGAACTCACCTGGGCTGGGGTGGCCTGCCAGTGTTGTTTGGTGGGAGGCCCACAAGCAGGCCTCGTATTCCACAGAAACCTGGAGGGCTTTCTACTACTCTGTGAGTTCATGGGAAAGTGTCATACCTTTTTTTTTAGAATAAATTTTCTTGTTTCAGATTGTGATGATGTCAGTCCAGAAGTTTGAATCTCTGCCTGGCTCCTGCAGTCCTCATTAGCTTTGCTTTGGCAATAACTGTACATTTGCTTTAACAAAAACAGACAACTCTTGCTGTGGCACTTCCTAGTGTTTTGGAACCAAAAGGTGCTTTTACAAGCACTTTGCAAGACAGAAGTCCTGCACCTGCCAAGGGAGCTAGAAGGGAGCTGAGCAGGCAGCTGGCTGGGCAGGCAGGCAGATCCAGAAGCAGAAATGGTGCGTTTCCATTTAGCATTTCAGAATTTTCAACACAAATTGGTTTCCACACATCATGTTTTCATCAGAAAGAGAAAAACATTTATCTAGAAAACCTTCACCTATCTGTGGTGGCAGGGATGGTGCCACTATCTGGGCCATAGGAAAACCATAGGGAATCTTTCCCTTGTCCTGAATCGGCTCTGAAAGAAGCTCTTGTAGATTATCAGGATGAGACCTTGCAGCTCCATTCACAGTCCCTAAATTGCTCTTCCGGATATACTACATGTTGCACCATTGGTAGTGATTTGGCCTGAACCATAAAATTATGTGTCTGGTATTTCTGTTGACTAAGAACAGAAGAAGAAAAGAGCTTTTCATTTCCTCTGCTCGCAGTGCCTTCCTCAATTTTTATTCATCTTGATAACCTCAGCCATTCTCTGCTCCCAGTTTGAAAGAGCTGGGCGAGTCTGGTTGAAAGCACACCTTTTTCCACACAAACAAAGGGCTCCACCACATCCTTGTGGTGACAAGAATATTCACACTGGGGGTACACCAAGAGATGGGGGCCCATCCTTTTAATTAAAGAGTTATTTAATTTATTTGTGTTCCTTTATAAATGCCCACTGAGGTAACACAGGCACAAAGCAGACTCAGCCTACACAACCCTGAATGACAAGCCCCCATGTGGGATAGATAGTGAAAACTTCCTGATCAGTGAAACCCAGATTATTTCAGAGAAGCACCTCCAGAAAGAAAACTGATTGTTGTGCCAGACAGGAAAATCAAGGTTTGGGATTTATCTGTGTCTGGCCCGCCTCTCCCGTGCTCTTACCCCACCTTTATTCTTCCTTGTATGCTTTCTGTCTTAGACCTGTAAGCTCAAGGTGTTGAGGGAGGAGAAGGCTGGCTGAACTTTCATTTCCTGCAAGGGTTTCCTGTATGATGTAACATTGAGAGTGGGAGCAGCAAACAGCTCCTCAAGCATTAACTGTGTCAGGATGTTTGAGATTGTGTGAAGCAAACAGTACTCAGAGGCTCGAAGCAAAGTTTTTCGCCATTGGTAAGTTTAATCATTAGGGGATTTTTTTTTAAAAAGTTTTCCTTCTCCTCAGCTCTCGTTGGAATTTGAAGGTTAAGAAGGGGCACAACAAGCTGAAAGGAAATGTCCCCTCTCTTCAAGTTTATTATTGAAAGTGGCCAGATGTCATTTGTTTGTGACTAGAAAAGGGAAGTTATATTACAGAATGTGACACTTCAAACCCCATGGTAAAAACAAAAGCAAAAGTGGAAAAGCATTCAGCTGCTCTCATTTACATTTGTGATCCACAGCCTGGGGCCCTTTGACATGGATGTAAGAACTGAATTTTATCACTCTTATGTACACTGTGAGTGTTGTCTGTCCTGTATGATCAACTGGGAGTGTATGAGATGAATCCAGAGTCATCTGGGCTGGTGGGTGGTACTCTAGTGGAGGACATGGATTACATGAACTGGCTTCAAGTAATATAACATTAAGGGTTTTTTCTTTCCCAGTCCCAGCTGGAATACCCTCCTGTACTTGGACTAAAACCTGTGAGTCGTTGCCTTGTGTGGGATATGAGATCTGCTAAGAAAAGCATTGTAAAGTTCTTCAGCAATGAACTAATTATTCTGGCACTTGATTCGAAGAAATAATGGGAGTGGAGGAGGTAGAAACACCCTAGCTTGTAGCTATCCTACTAACTTTGATGAAGAGGCACCAGAGAAAACATTTGTTACCATCCATTCCTGGATTCATATGAGCATTAAGGATCTTCTGCCACGGTCAAAGAATGAGATGGTTTATACTACCCTGTAGCACTTACAGCAGCAAGGCTCCAACATGCCCACTTGAAATAACTTGGGCTGCTTTTGTTTTTCAAGGAACATGAAAGAGATGAACTTACTAGTGAATTTATGAGTTACAGCAGAAACTATACAGATGGCATGATATTAGATTCAGGTTCCCTACACCCAACCAGTTGTTATGAACTTCTCCAGTGACAGAATATCCTGGAATAAAAGACACATTCACTCTACAAGTATGATTCACCCTACCTTCTCCATAAGTCTGCACAACAGCCAGATAATTTCTATGCCATGAATAGCCAAAGAATATGAACAAGAGGTAAGACCAGGAATTCCTGTCCCATTGGCTTCCAAGCATGAGCAGAATGTTCCAGCCATATCACCAAGTGTTGGACATGCCCTGAAAAACAAATAAAAATCTCTGTGCTGTCACTCAGATTGTCTGCAAAGTGCTCTCCAGGAGGATTTCTTTTACCAGCCAGGAATTACTACCCTTGAGTAATTAGATTTTGGATCTACAAGATATTCAACTGGAAAGCAGTTAAAAAGTGCTCAAGTGTTTTTTTAGCAATATAATGGAAAAAATAAAACAATAGTACCAAGAAATGTTCCCAGGCACCAAAAATGTGTTTCTGTTGCTCAGTTGCTAGGGTTCCTGGCATATTTCTAGCTAATACTAAGTAAAATTCTCCCAGAATTTTCCCTCTCTGTGTCAGGAGATGGAACAAGCCATGGTTAGATCCACAGGTAGAATGAATCCACCTGTCCCATGCTTTGGTGGGCAGGAAAGCTCAGGAATATGGATGTAGCTAGAACATGCCTCTAGGTCTCAGAGTTTGGCAGAGTTTGAGATACCAGCATAGATACAACTACTGGGACAGAAAAAGTGAAAATACTTTTGCTCATCCACTCCTACTTCATTGTCCATACCCCCAGCATGTTTTGGAAGACTACAGGAGACATACCAGGAAACTACTGGAAAAAAACTTCACACTTTTCTGGGAGAAAAAACAGCAAGTGAGGAGGTCAAGGAACACGCCCAAGTACTCAACAGACAAAGTAGCTTGTCTCCCATGGGTAGATTTTACTCTGAGCCTGAATGTCCTAAGGTGTGCTTCTTCACATGTCATCACAGAGAAGCTGCTAGCTGTGTTCCAGGCCATGTGGAAGCAGAAGCATTCCATTTGTATTTGTGTATCACCTGAAGACATTTGGGGTTTAATTATTGCTAGTGACACCTGTGCCACAGGATAAGACTACTCCTGCTGCAATTTAACTCTCCATAAAGAAAACTACCTGAAAGAAGAAGAAAGGAGGGCTTAGAAAGGCACCTAATGGCTACCTTTCTGGTCATATTGTTATCAAGAAATCTTGTCAGGATCTTATAAGGATATCTGTCAAATCATCCCGAGCAGCAAGATGAGAAAGGGTTGATAAGCCACTGGCAAAGGGATATACATCAGTATTTGCAAACTGAATAATGGGGTGTCCTTTGAGAAAGAATCAATTGCTGGTTCTCAATGACATCTGCAAAACAGAGGTGAAGGAACCGGGTGCCCATCTCAGGATCAGGTGAAAATGCTGCCTGGGCTAAAGGAGCAAGACATACTCCTTACCATATCCATATGTGATTTTCCAGACACTGCAATGAGGATGAAGAGTCACTCAAAAAGCTGCACAAACTGATTACCTGTGTAATCAGTACTTACCTACTCACAGAAATCAGAGGTCTATGGACA
The DNA here is from genome assembly GCA_013399945.1 of Ploceus nigricollis. NCBI lineage: Eukaryota > Metazoa > Chordata > Aves > Passeriformes > Ploceidae > Ploceus > Ploceus nigricollis. Next base: position 113,093 of record VXBC01012116.1, read on the forward strand.
ATAAATATGGATGCCAACTACACTGTTTTTCATTAGACTTAAACTAGGGTGGAATCATGCAAAGCCTCTGGAACAACACACCACCTGTTAGTTACACTGAGGACTGTTACAGCCTCTGTGAGATACAACTACTGGCTCTGTCTTGTGTGTGTCAGCATTATCCAACCCAGCTGGTTGAAATATTCTGGATTGCTTCACAGATCTGGTACAGATAGCCTGTCTCTGAGTCAGTGAACTGCCAGGTCACAGTGAAAACATGCTTTTCCTCTGTGCTGTCTTTCCTCACTAATAATAGCCTAATTTCCTTGGAATTTGACATATACAGATTATGAGTGATTTTGTACATTTTGATCTGATCAGTTGCTCACAGAAACTGATCATTCCTCAAACTGAAGAAATGAAGGTATTTCAAAAGGGAAGTCAAATTCTTAAGTCTTCCCTTTAGGCTGCACAAGGTATAGGAACTGAACTCTTGCCCTAAATGTGCAATCACAAAACAAATATGAGTGGTGACCCTGACACAAATCAGAGCAGACTTGATTTAGTCTGAGCATTGAAAGAGTTTGTGGGTTTTTTTTTTCCATTTGCCATGCAGCCGAAGGTCAGACTGTCCCAGCTGCAGATAATGCAGAACTGTACTATAAGTGAGGGGTAAGGTGTCAATAAGCTCATTCGGCTTATTTTTCTATAATAGCAGTACCAAACGAGTGGCTGACACAGAACTCCACAGGGCATCATGCAGCAGGCAATCTGCAGGACCAGGTCCAATTACAGTCCAGAGTTCAATGCCCCTTCCAAGGGTGATTCATGCCTAGATGGAGCAAATCTTTGATATGCTGTGTGGAGCAGTCACCAGTCTTAGCTGGCCAGGACAAAGCTGAAAGGTGAATGGAGTGAGTGAGAGGAAGCCATTTCAATTGAAAAGAGAATCTCAGAGATTGTGTTCCTGGCATATTCCTATACTCAGCGGGGCTTTCCAGCACAAATTAACAATGGACCAATTTATATGTGCTCAGTGGATTTGGGCTCACAGACCAAGCTCAGCCAGAGGATTCCAAGAACATTCCTTGCGGAGCAGTGTTTGCCCTGGAACTGGATGCTGTCCGTCCAGAAATACACCAGATGAAGAAGCAGCTGCTAGAAAGGAGGCAGAAAGCTGGCTTCCATGAACCCTGTACATACTGCTCTGTGCTAATATCCATGAGAAAAGGGGGATTCTGATCTGGATCATGGATTTAGTAAACAGTAAGGACACATAATGAGTTTTATGCTGCAAAGTAAGGAAGACTGACATAAAATGGGTGAAATGTCAACCCTGAGGAAAACAAAGGAGTGCTGTGAGTACACGGCTGGACATGGCAGAAACACCATCATTGGTGTCTTCTATCCTACTACATGAAAATGGAAATGAGGACCAAGTCTATCAGTGAAGAGCATTTGGAATTGAATCACAGAAGACAGGAAAGGCATATGTCTGTGCTGATCCAGGTCAAACATAAGTAATGGTAAAATTATGGAACAGAAGGTCCAAACCTGGAGCAGCCTGTAAGCCTCATCTAACAGAACAAGTGATGAGGGAGTGTGGGCTCATCCACGCAGCAGTTTTGAAAATGGGACAAAGTGGCATCGTAGTGCAGTCAGTGCTTGGCTATTTGTGTAACAGGGCTGTGGGAGAGGAGCAGCACAAAGTGGATTCAGAAGGACTCCTGCAGTGATGCTTGGGTGCACAGAGCCAGCCCAACTCCTGTGCCGGTGCAATTGTGTCAGCTGGGCCAGGGCCCACTTGAGCCTCTGTGTAGGGGTCTCCATGCTGTCATCTCCTTCAGCCTGGGGACACTTGGCCTAGCCCAGAAGGCACCCAGCTCAGGCTCAGCAGGATGTATCTGCTCAGATTCCTTAGTACCCAAAAACAGCTACGCCATTTTCCAGCCCAGACTGACTGTGACATCCATGGTGGCCTCCTGCTGTCGCTAATTTGCAATTGTCCATCAAAGATGGAGAAGACCTGAGTGAAGTGGTTCTTAGTACAGCTTGATGATTATGAGTAATGGCAACTGAATTTATGTTTGTGTCCCAAAAGGTGAATGCACAAGAATTAAGGTGATTATTGCTTGGAGACATCTACATGCCAGTTGTAAAGTCAGTTGGGATTTAGAGCAGGTCTCATTCATGTTTAATTTCTTAAAGAGCACCCAGCTATTAAGTTTAAGATACTGAAGCATCAGCCATGAATACATATATACCTGAGGAAGTTGTGGTGTAGCTGTGACAAGGGTGTATTCTGCTGAACTTAAATATGTGTCATGTAGCTGCCAATCACAGCTGAGTCAGAGACGTCCTGACTTCTGGAAGTGGCAGTTCAGGCTTGTCATGTCCCCTTTTCTAAAGCATAATGCAGCTGCTTCACTGGGTGGTGGATTTGTCTTGAAGACCTGCATTACCTCTGGGTTTTAGAAACAGGTTCTAGAACCCCACAAGTCCTTATTCTCCTTAGCACATCTACAGCACATCAAACTATTACATTAAACATTTGCGATGATAATCATCTCATGGGAAACTACTTCTAGTATTTGAACTTGTCATTCTCTAAATGTAAAATCACTTAGAGACAGTAATGGCCAGGAAGAAATTATTGTTTCACAATGGTCAGAGCATGAAAAGGTACAAGACGGGCTTGCTTAGATAATTTTTAAATAAACATTCAGATGAGACAAGGCTGGGGAAACATGAGCCATGATGATGAATTACATGTACAATTCATAATGCAAAATACGTTGCCTCTTTAACTTAAAAAGCTGGGTGCAGTGTTGAGAAACACTGAAGTTCAGTTTGTTCATGCTGAATGAGGTGGGGCTCCAACTTCCCTGAAGTATTTTGGAAATCCCTACCCCTTCTTTTCATGATCTTCAGTGCAGCATATCTGTGGACTTGGAACACTTCCTAACACAGACTTTCTGGCCTGTAGCTTAACTGAAGAGATTTGACCATGCTGCTGAGCATGTGCTACTCTGGCTGGTTCAAAAAGCCAAGACACTGCTGAATTCTGACACTGTCAAACAACACGTTGAATTTTCTTCAGTGGTCTTGAATCTCTGCGATTACATCTTTAACACATCAATAACTTAGCCTCTGGTTAGCAAGGATTGCTGAAGCATGACTAATCAGCAGATGAAAGTGTCTTTGTGGGGATTAGCTTTAATGAAAAGAAAAGGGATAGTTATTTTGGTAGTTTGAAATCTTCCATAAATCAAAGCGAATACTGACAAAGCAGGTTCATACGGTAAGAATGAAGCTATTGTGAATAAAATTAAGGGAACAGCTACTTTTATATAAATCACAGGCCAGGACAGCATTTGTAAGAGAGTTCATGGGAACAAGATCATTTAACTTCTTCAGGTGTAAATAAGTGATATTTAGCTAATGTTAAAGTATCCCTAAAGAAAAACAGATGGATGAGGGTCCTTTGTAGGGAGCTTCTTTTTTGGTTTTAATTTTCTTTTATTTGCATGCAAATAATGCCCAGCTAGTTTATCTTGACCACTTTATTCTGTGCAGGCACAAACATCCAACATATAATTTGGTCTTTACCACTGCCAGAGAGGAAGACATAGGAAGAGAAACTTCAGTCTTGATCCCTGATAGCAGTTGTTTCTGTCTGGTGTAAGTTAGAAAGTTTCTTCATCTTCTGTAATGTGGCTTGGAGGAGCCCACAGGCACCATGGGGATAGTGGCAAATAGAAAGAAATGCAAACTCCACACCTTCTGGGGAGTATTCATGTTCAGATCCTGAACTTTAGACCTCCTATATAGTCCTGTGTGGTTAATGTGCTGTATAAATAATCACCTCTTGAGCTCCTCCAGGCAGTGACTCAGAGCACCCACGCTGAAAGCTTAACCCTCTCCGATGACTGTATGGGAAGGCTGGAGTTAGACTGTACGTGTTGAGGTACCTTACAGCTCCCTTCCCTTTATGTTCCTCTCTTGGTTTATGCTGTGCTTTCTCCATTGCTTTATTGTGACTTTTGCATTTATCACAGATAAATTATCGCAGGTGTGTGACTGAAACCCAAACTCGTAATGTTCCAGTGGGTCTCTCTGCCTCTGAGCTAACGGAACATCCTTTCAGCTAGCCTGAGGCAAATGGAAAAACTGCTCAGATCCAGGTTCCCTTGCTTCCACCTGTGCTTTTGTACTGCTATCATTTGCACTGTTTGGAAAAAAAAAGCTTATCAAACATTTGGTCTGCATGCTGCAGACACTGATGTAAATGGTTCACTGGAAAGCACAAATGCTTGCTCATCTCTCTAAAGAAATGTGGCATTAAAGGTAAGGCTCAACACAGAAATATTGGCTGAAAGTACTGCTCAGTTACACTTTTGGAGAGCTTCCCATACTCTGGAATCTTTCAGTTTGGGTGCTTTTTGTTGGCTTTTTCTTTTATGCTGTCTTTTTCTTGTGCTCTTACAGTACAAGCTTTCATGAGCCTCCTGATCAAGTGACAGAGCTCTGCTGAAGAGTTTGTGAACCAGGGCCTTACTCTAAGCTATTTAGAGCTCAGCTTGTTTTCATACTTTTAGACAATTTCCACATAGCTGAGGCTAATGATTATATATTTAATATGCATCTCTTTTGTAACCAGTGCCAATTTTTCTTTCTCGCAATACAAACATGCTCTGTATTCAGGGTCAGTGGAAATATACGTGTGTGTGTCTGTGTGTGTGTGTGTGTGTGTCTCTGTGTGTCTGGGTTCTAAAATCATAGTTTGATTATTTCAAGTTTTCTAGGGAAATTAAAGCAAATGACTGTGTGGTTACATAGTGACAAGCGTAGAATTAAAAAATAATTTTCATGGCAGAATTTACCATACTGCCTGTTATAAACTACTTACTCTTCTATTAAGTAGTTTTTAGGGTCATGGGGAAAAAAGAAAAACCCCAGACCAACAAAAAACTCTGTAATTCATGATGTTTACATGATTCATAATTTATAATGGGAAGGAAAAGGAACATTATGTGAAAAAATGCTATGCACATTTTTGCACAACATTCTACTGGTATATGAATCATGCTTGTCTTGGTTAACTCAAGGGAAATAATCCCAGTAATGTATGTAAGGCAGTCATGCCCACATGTCTGGGGTTTTTTATATCCAGATTTCAGTGGAAAGAGAGATACTTTTTAAACAGATGGCAAACAAGCCCCTTTCCCCCCAACTACTTAGCAAATTTAATAACATAGCTAATTATAGGACTGTGTATGTTAATCCATTCATGTGCTTGCTCCATATATTTAATGTCACAAGTCAAAGAGATCTATGGAATTGCTGGGCAATGGCAGCTAAATTACATCCAGACCATATTCCCTCTTTAGGCATACTTCTGAGACTGAATCTCTTGGGATTTCTGTTGGCAATTCAGTACAAAAGCTAATATAAAATTCTATAGCTGCAGCCTGGAAGTGATGTCAGGAGAAGCAGAAATGCACTCAGAGGTTTTATTTGCCTGGTCTAAGGTGATGTCCCATGTCACATTTATTCTCAAGGGTCAGAAGAAAGAAGGTGAGGACAGTTGCTCCTGGTGAATTTCCCCCTTGGCTGCTGCTGTGTCTTGGGGCCAGGATGCTCTGCTCCCAGGGCTGGTGGCAGGAGCGCCACAGCCATCTGATGAGTTTGAAGGACTATTCCCTTCCTCATTCAGAGCTACGGCATCTTCTTTAATCTACCTGGGCCCTCCACTCCACTGTGGAGGACTGGTCACAACTCATGGAATACTAGACCGTGCCACCATCGGTTTCAGCACGTCAGGCACCTACTGAGACCTGCCTGTTGAGGGGCAGTTAGTACCAGGAACCACTGCAAAGTCTGTGGAGCATCAGCCCATCTTTGACTGCAAGCTGGAGAGAGCTGCTTGGTGGTGCATCTCGTGCTATTCTGCATGTGTTACAGCCGAAGCACGTGCGACGCCACTCGTGCTTTGAAAACACGCCTTTGTGAGAGGAGAGGTGTGCTGATCACCTCTGAGAACAATGGCTCACTTCGCTGTGACTGACAGCCCAGAGTACCTTGTACCAAAAAAGCCTGATCTCAAGTGTCAGATGCTCTGAGTAAATATATATGGGGTTCTTATATCAAAAGCTGTCTGTACAGTAAGGAAAATGAGCTCAGAGCCAGACCATCTCCTGGCTAGTTTTGTATTTGTCATATGTAAAAGATTTTTCAGGCAGGAAGATCTGGCTGTTTATATCACCAGTTCTTTTTATGTAGAATTCAAAGCATATTACTAAGAAAGTATAAAAATTTAGGTTAAAAAATCTGAAACTTGTAAGAGAAAACAGTAATACAGTCTGGAACAGGTTAAATACCAAAAAGGGCAGACAAAATTAAGAGTATCTGAGTTCCATAATCTGTGGATCTGCCTACACATATCTGTTTGCTTCAAGTGCCCTTTGTGATCTGTCAGAATTATTTAAAAACTTTAAAAAATGTATGGAAATGAATTTAGTCACGTATCACAGACTAACTCAGGAAAGAGAAGAGTCTCACAAATCACAGAGGGATTAAGGTGGGGGGTGGGGATTCAGAAAAGTGAGGGTTGGTGACGTCTGTTTCTGTGCAAGTGCCATCCTCACCCTCCAAGTGTAGGGGCGAGGTGTCTCTCAGTTCATTTAACCATTGTGACACCCATTTGGTTCCCACAAAATGCAGAAAATTCAAAATATTCGTGCCACAGAAAGTGACTGAAAGCTAATCTCCTGTTTGAATTCCCCTGTTAATTCTTATTATTTTGTTAATTTCATAATAAATTTTTTTTCTCCGAGATTTTAACTCTTGGAGCTGTCAGAAAAGCCAGCCTGCAGTGAATTTACAGGTTCATACACTACCCCTCAGAAATGCAGGGTTTTCCCCCAGCCACTTGGTCTGTCCCTAAAACTCTTCGTGGGGTGGAGGTTCTGATGTTCAACTGTTTCTGCTGTAGGCTTGTGCCTGAAGAGCAAAAATCTCATCCCTCTGTGCAAAAGTCTTCACCTGAAAAAGCCTTCCAGGAAAGATTTCCACTGAGACCAGCCCAGCAACTCAGCCTTCTCTGCTACTGCTTGCTTTCTCTGGAGCCACATTCTGACCTGTGCTCTCACTTGGAAGGCAGCATCCTTTCAATATTTATCTGAAATGCCTTGAAATCCTAGAGCAACCCCTCCCCTGACCCCCATATCCCATATTCTTCCCAAAGTCTGTAGGTTCTTTTTAAAAACAGAGCATGCCCTGTCTGCCTGTCTCACTGGGCAGAGAGCCTACTGCCTGTCGTCCTTGATGTCTTTCTTACTACTTGTTTCAGCTGGTTGTTTTCCTGGTATTTAAAGGCTTTGTTGTGTTCCACACTTTCAATTAAGGAGGAAAAATGCTCTCTGTGTTGTAAGAGTGAAACTGGCAGTTGTATACTTTGGTTTGTAGCATAAACAGTTGCACAAGGATTCATTGGCAACCTTCCCTTCACTAAGGAGGCTATCAGCTAAATGTCACAGATGTGCCTGGGACTTGCCAAGAGCTGGAAATGTACTGGGAAACTTCTGAAAATGCCCTCAATTAAAGAAAAAAAAAAAAAAAGCTGTCAAGGATGTAATGGACACATATTGGCTGCAGCAGAGGTTGNACCCTCAATTAAAAAAAAAAAAAAAAAAAAAAAGCTGTCAAGGATGTAATGGACACATATTGGCTGCAGCAGAGGTTGGAGATTCTCTGAGGGTATGGTCAGCATTTCTTCTTGTGCTTCCCTCCTTACCTCTGGAGTCTTCTTCCTCATGTCACAGGCTCTGACTCTCCCTCTGCTCGAAGCCAGTCTTCTTCCTCTCACTTAGGAAGAAGTGAGCAGCTCATTTCTTCCGCGTGGCCTGCAAAACTGAGCTTTTCCTTCTCGGCAACAGGATCACAAATAACATAAAGCATAAAAAATGCCCTGGCCCCTTGACACCTTCATTATAACTAAAGCAACAGCATGATCTTGTTGCTGGAATGCTTGCCCTCCCTTCCCTCATCACCCATCATCACTTCATGGTTTAACTACAGCCTAATCCTGCAAACACTTCCTACCCAGCAGAGCACTTACCAGCACCTAAGTAGCCCACTGACATCGGTGGATTATTCCAGGTAGGACGTCCTAGGAAAGCTAAAGAAGTGTTTGTACCACTGGGCCGTTCGGTTTGCAAGCTCTTGGGGGATATTTCCTTCTGTCTATAAAGAGGCCTGCACACGCACGGCGCTGTATAAATAATTAATAATAACAGAACTCACACTGAACTAGCACATATGGGAATTTGTACCCCTGCCTTTCCTGGCTGCTAGAAGGAAAATCACAGAATTATGGAGTTTACAGAAAGCCTCCTGATAGCATATCTGGGTTTGCGGTGTTCCCCGCACTTTGAGAAAGTGTTATCTCTTCCTCTGCACCAGAGGAAACATTGAAGGACCTTCACCTGGCAAGAAATGTGCAGGAAACATATTTTAAGTTAATCCAAAATCTGATTAATATCTCCCAAAGGTAAATTAAAGCTCTTATCACCCTGTCTAACCTTTAATTGCACAACACAGGAGGTCTGGGTTTTATCAAACTATTGACTCTTTTTGTTTTAAGATTTCTTTGGCTTTCAGCAACGTTGCACAAGTTATTCCTCGGTGAAGGCCTTAAGCAATAAAATAAGCTGCTAATTTTATTTCCAATGGACTCACCCTTTTTGTTCTCAAATTTTGTTGAAATTTTTTCTCTCCGCAATATGATGGAATGCATTTGAATAGATCCAAAATATCAAACAAAAATAAAATATTAAACCAGGAAAATCAAATATAGAAGTAAAAACAGAGCTGAGAGGCTACAGAAGTTTGAAGCTCTATGTGATGTTACAACACAACTTCTGGATTAAGGACAAAAGAGAAATACTCCCTTTATTAATATGATTAAGAAGGAAAACAAACTGAAGTTCTTTGTTGGAACATAGTCTCCTGACTGAATCCATGGAAATGAGCCTTTCTGTAAAGGCTCTATGTCATGGTCATACATTTCTCAGGCTTACATCATCTGTTGCTCAGAGAGAAGTTTATCACTGAAGTGCAGTAGTCACAAAGGAAGGTAGTTTCCTCCTCAGGAAGAAGACATTTCCTTGTGGGGAGGGTGATACACCTACCTCACATTCAGCTGCTCTGTTTTCCACGTGCTTTTGCAAACCAGACTGAACTGTAAAGAACTGCACATGGTAAGATTACTAGGAATTTTTCTTGCATTGGGAATGTCTCTTAATAGCAGGTAGAATATAACTTTACGCCTTCAAAGAATGCTTTAGCCATCAAAACATGGAAGTCACTGGGCTACGTTTCATCTCCATGGAAAACATTCCATTTTTTTACAGAATAATTTAATATTCAGTGGTTCAGAAAGTACAAAAGTGAACACGAGTGACTGCCTCATCATCAGCTGATACTGATATTTCACTATTTTAAGGAAATAACTTGGAACACTAGACTTCTATCCTAGATGGCAAGTACTCTAAGCACCAGGTAACAGGAATGATATTCCTTTCATACTAATTTAGTAAATGTAGAACAGATCTGTTCAAAGTGAGGAGGATGAGCTGGAGAGGTGTATGACGCCCTCTTTCAGCAGAGACTACAGCCTGGTGGACCAGGGCATTCCTGAAGCAAGATGCAGAGGAAGAAGTTAGCCTCCAGTCTTAGCTACTGAGTAAAAAGCAGATTTTTGTTGGCAAGAGTTCCTCCTTCACCAGTACGCTGTATCTTGCCCAAAGCAGTAAAAATCCCTGGGATTCCTTGGGAGGAAGGGAGCATCAGAGCCCCAAAGTGACTGGAAGAGGAAATAGTTCATGTGGCTAAGACCAAAATGCTTCTGAACATGCCCAGAAAAGGAGATTTACATGGGCAATCCTCTGCTTTGAGAAGTTGTCTGTCTGTGCACTTTAAGATGTTTTGTGTTAGATCTGGGATACACAGAGATTTTTCTATACTTACTTTGTCACCAAGTTAGGTGACCTAGCTTGGCACTTAAACATTTGTGTATTTAGATTATAGGTGCTTTTGTTTTCAGTTTGGCAGACAGATCATTTGTGTACATATATTCACATGTACATAGATACATGCACAAATGTGTGTAGTTTGAATCCATTCACACACACAGAAACACACAAATGTATGCATAATATTTAAGTAAAGTGTTTATATATAATGATTATATATATATATTTATAAATAAGAAAAGTTTAGTCCATTTAAAAAAGCCAGTACTGGTCCCTTTTTACAGATCTTGCAAAACTGCCATTTTGTCTTAATTCTTCATCTGAAAAAAAATATTAAGGACTTCTGTTTGTAGAAACAAAGGGGTTTTTGGTTAACCAAAATTTAAAAGACAATAGCAAAATAAAATCCTGAAATCTATCAAGTCTCTAATTTCTCACAAACTGTTGCTCACAAAAATGTTTTCACAATATTTTTGAAATACGTGTGGAAACTTTTTCTTTAGCTGTTGTGCAAACACAGCAGTTCAGTTAGGAGTACAACTGATGCTAAGGGAAGAGACAAATCCTTAAGGCACAGAAGCCTTACACTTACCCTTTGGGTGCCTGCAAAATCTGCTGCAAAATTTTGTACATAAGGTTGTGAAGGCCTTGACAGTGTCCTTCCTCCTTAACAAGCAGCTTACTTTTGTAAGTATTCACAACAGACTGATAGATCTGCTGGTATTTCAAAAGCAGTTTCCAAATGACTCCAGAGGTGATATTCAAGACTCTATTGTGACCAGTTGGGATCACATTTTCAGAAGACATCAGAAAAACCTCATCCTTTCTGGTATATTTTAACTAAGTCAGTGCTATTAATATTCTGGCCCTGGGTTGTTTTGTCTAAGAGTTAGAAGAAACATTGAAATAGTAGCAACATATTTCTCAGTGCTGTGTTGATCACATGCAACAACTATTTCACAATAATAAGAGTATTTATGTTGAAGTGAGCTGCATAAATTGACTGCCCAGCCATGGGCTGGGTGACTTTTCTTTTGCAAGGAACTATTTCATTCCTGTGCTCATTTAATTGTTTACTCCTACCATGTATTTTACATGGGAGCTGTAGTGTCTGCTTGTCAGCTATTTAACTACAGTATTTCTAGTGCATCTTGTAAACAGTTCCCAATTTTACAAACTATCAGCGGGGTTGAACTTTCATTCACATGGTTAAAGTAAAGTTGCTGGGCTGCACTGGATGGGAACTTCTTCCTTGACAAGAAAAAAAATCTGCACCTTTTTTACTTTATATTTTGTCTCCATATAAGAGGAGGTCAAGTTTGGTTTGCAATAAATTGTCATTTTATAAAAATAGAAGGCAAGAAAGTTCAGCTGAAGTAATTTGGTTACCACAGACAGATGTCACATTTTGATTTTTTTTTCTCTATCCTATTTAAACGTCTTCTTTGTTTTGAATGACATGTGAAGACCTCCTATCTTTAAACCTAAATAAATTTTAAAAATTCTAATCTATTTCCATCCAGTTCAAATACAGTTAATTTGGGGTGGGGTGGGGGGTGGAAACAGACCATTTTAAAATAGAGAATTAGATAACACTGACTTTACTATTATTGTCCTTAAATATTTTTAACAATTACCAGTGGTTTAGGAAAAAGGAAATCTATGCTGCACATATAATCACAAACAAAAGTAAATAAGCAGGTTTAAATTATCTGTTTTGATGCACAAATATATATTTAATATATTGTAGTGAGAAGTATAAACTGTTTTATCAAGGGTAATTTTCTTCTCATTTATTGTGTGTTGTTGCATAAAACTTCATAGGTATTCAGGCTCTCCTAGATCCTGGTTATCACAAATAAAAGAAAATTTGCCCTTAAATAAGTTATATTTTTATGTTAGCAACAACTTTGTTTAGCTTTTCTTCTCATAAATCAATTATTGAGGTCTACTTAATTAAGAACATATTAGAAACATTTTCATTGTTGTTTTTTATATTTCCTTTGTACTGAAGTGCTATGGAGATAAAACACCAAGCACAAAAGTGCACAGCCAACCATGACTAACTGCATAAAGCAAATAACAAGCTGTACGATCAAAAACAAAAGTCAGTGCTGCTCACGTGGAATAACAGAAATCATACCACCAAAACACTTCACACACGTCTCATCCACCGGTGTACACACTTGCTCAGCTCATACCACGCCTCAGGAATGCTGTTACAAACAGCAGAGGTGAATACCCGGAGGGGAAGCAGCGTTTCCCTGTGCCTCATCTTGACAGTTCCTCACGCCTTCGGCTTGGGGATCATCAGCCAGGAGGAGGGAAAGGCAGAGCAAGCTGTTACTCAGGACATGCTTCTCTCCTTGCAGCTCTTCTGGAGGTGTCCCTGGGGAGCTATGCCAAATATACACTATTGCCCAGGGCAGGTAACTTGCCATTTAAGCCAGAAGGCTGATGGAAGATAGCCATTATCCATTCTCACTAGTCACGGAACCATGTCCCCCCAAGGCACACAAAATCATCATTCCATGTTGTATTCAGGGCTCTGACAGAGTCCCTGTCTTTATTAAAAATCACCTTCCACCCTCTGCTCAGTTTTCTCAGGAGTTGCAAAGGCCATTCTTATTTGAGCAAAGAAAATAATAAATACCTGTTTATAGGATGCAACAGAGAGTGGGGCATGCTGGATTTGACTGGGAGAGGATATAAAGATTTTACCAAGCATATTTTTTTTACTTAGTGTTTCAAAACAAACAAACAAAAACCCAGCCCTCTGCCTATTAACTGGAAAACAAATCCAACTTAAAATTTTTGCTCAACTCTCACTGCAGGAAATGGGAAACCTTCTGCTGTTTCATGGGGAATTAGAGCAGGCCAGAAAGATGAGAGCAATAACAAGCAGCCACCCACCAATAAAATGCATGTAGTAAAGCACTGTCAGAGAGATCAAGGGCTTTGCATACACTTTAGGAAGGATTAGATTTCATTGTCACTTCAGGCCAAGGAGGAGGAGATTCCATATTCCTGCAGTCATTCATCCCAGCTACTCCCCTACTCCTAAGGTTCCTCTCTACTCTCCTCCAAAGACCCTTTAAAAATGCTGCTGATAAGTACTAAATATTTTAAATCCTATGACTTCCATCAGAGGAAATGAAATGCCAGCTTAATTATCTCTTGAATTCAATGAGGACTCTAGCTGAAGGGTAAATTCAGCTCCACTGTGAATGGAAGGGGAATGCTGGGATGGCAGGGAACAGAAATCTGCACCCTGTTCTGCAGCTCTCCAGCCCCGGTGCTGCTGTGTTTTGTATTTGTCAGAAGCAGCACATCTGTCCCTTTGGAGACCAGTGCTACAGTGTCAGTGTGAGAACAGAAACTGCCAGAGTGTGCTGAGCTGTTGACAGGGCAATGTTCCACTGAAGATGATAACTCAGATACAAGATTATCCATGTGTATTCTCATCCTTTGAGCCGTATCAGATACCCCATTCTGTCAGTGATGAGCTTTTTCCTGCGCAGGTTCTTAGTTTGCTGACCCACAGAAAGTGTTGAAAAGATTTTTGAGAGGATACCTAAGTGACCTATTTTCTCTTTAGCATAACTCTTGCTGATTAATGAGTTCTATAGGTTCAAAACTGATGACAATTTGTGTTCTGAGTCCTTAAAGTAAGTGCTGAGAACACTGTAGTCTGCTAGATAGGCAAACTGGCTATCCTAGGCTTTATTCCTTATTCCTGTCTTATTCCTAAAGACCAGCTTGCATCTTAGATCCACTTCTGTAAAACATGGCCTTTGCTCATCTTTGAACGTGCTCTGAGACACAGGATGAGATGTGTGGTATGTGTGTGCAACGGGGAACTAAACTGTACTTGGTGCTTTGCAAACAGAAGTTGAACAAAATCTATACCTGAAAGAACATATAATCTAAAAAATAAAAATAAAATAAAAAATATCGACTGCTGTCAGAAAAACAAACAACCCTTTTAGAACTAATAGTAACATTCAAACATATTGATACTCCATCATTATTTACTTTTTAAACAAAACTAAATATAAAATCTGTTCAGTTATTTTAGAAAACACCAAAAAAAAAAAAAAAGAGGTTAGTCTAGAAAAATATAGTCGTTTTTAGATTATCAGACTTAATTCTTAATTCCCAGGAGCTTTCAGATACTGACAGCTCAGGAACTAAGAGGAACAGCTGTGAACCAACCAGACTAAAGATTGGAGACAAGTCCAGTGGCTGCTGCAATATCACTGATGCAAGAAGCTCAAGCTCTTGGGAGGTTGCTAGTCATGATGCCAAACTAAAGTACATTTCTGTATATGTGTGTGAATACTGCAGGATATTCTTTGAGAAAATAAATGCTGCAGAATGAAATCTCTTCACTGACACAGAAACCTTGGGATGCCTTAATGACACCAAAATGACACTGTGGTGTTCAGGTGCAGTCATCATCTTGATGAGCTCCATACAGAGGTCTTTGTGATTCTGTTGGTATCTGTAGGGAGCAGGAACTCTTTCTTCAGATTATTCCAGGAAAAGCTCTGTCAGCCTTCGTTGGGGCCTCTGTGATGCAGCCTTTAACCTGTGGTTTGGGAGGTGCTTTGAAACAGCCCTCTGTGTGCACTTGACATAAGGCTGCAGACTTTCTAACTTGTGATTACAAAAATCATTAGTCAGCCCTGCTTTTGGAAAATAGTTAGAACTTCTGCTACTATATGACCCTCCTCCCCCAGTCTGCTCCATGATTCTACAGTTTTGAGAAAAGGGAGTGAGTCCCCCAACTCAGTTACTTGCCTTGTTTTATGTCAGAATCAGAATCAAGCATAGTTCTGACAAGCAAGAGAATCTGAAATAAGAGTTTCACAGAGATACTCTTTCTCTACTGTTGCCTTGATTGGAGAGGCTGAATGAGCTCTCTTGGGCCTAGACAGCTGGTTGCACACATTTGGTTGCAATTTGATCATTGAGAGTGAGGTGAGCATCACTTTGCTGCACTCCACATGCACTGGAGCAAGTCTGGCGCTCAATGCAGAGCCCACGTGCAACAAAGCAACTAATCTAAAATTTACTGGGGCAGGGAATACACCACAGAGGTTCTGTTGATGCCAGGGAGACCATACTGCCAGTCTCCTTGTCACATTCTCCCCAGTAATCACAGCATCTCACCCTTGGGACAGAGGAATGGGTTTGCCTCCTCCTTTTGTTCCTGTTCTCCATGAGAGGGGACAGTAATGCCATTTGTATCCTGCACACTGGCAGGTACAGCTAAAGCACAGACTGAGGCTGTTTCTGAGCTCTCTGAGCTGTCTGATGAGCTGAAGGAGCAGAATTTCTGCTCCAGTTGCCAATTAAGCAGGTAACATATCCCTGAGAAAGGTGGTGTGTAAGAGCTAATTATTTTTGTATGCTGCTGCCTGAATAACTTGAGTCTGCCAGGTGCCAAACGCCCCTGGAAATCTGTGGGAACTGAAAGGCTCAGCTTGTTCCTGACTCTTTTATGGAGTCAGACCCTAGAAAACTTCAAACTTTTAGAACAAAGGCTCCTTATCTGCCAGGCTTGAGAGTGAATCATACCCATGAGAAACATGAAGTAGAAAAAAAGGACTCTAAGCACTGGTTCTGGGAGAGCAAGATGCGTGTTGCCTGTCCCAGAGGTGAATCAATGCCACTGTACCTTGCACCATTTCCTCACATTGCTGTTCCTCTGCTTTTCTGCATGAGTCACTGAGTCGTGATCTCTGGTTTTGGTGCTTCTACAATCTTGTGCAATGCTGTCATGGCTGTTATGCAGTTAAGCTTTATCTGTTGCATTAGATAAAATAATCTGTATTTTGGGTAGATAAATGACCTAAATACCAGCATGTCTGCTCTAACACAGAAAGTTTGTAGAAAGTGGTGGCACGGGGACAGCTTGGTTGAAACCTGGCTCTAGTGTGGTAGCCAGTCATTTGTTAGTTTTTAATTGTTTTCTTTTCCTTTTTTTTCTCTTAGTTGTCTAACTGTGAGTGATAAAGAAAGAGAAGACACTGTCATTGTACACATGAACTGATTTGGTTTTACTGCATTTGGCCACACACTTAAAAGAAATATGCTGGTACAGAGCAGCCACAGGTCTTATCTCCTCTGCCACTCCTTTCACAAAAGAATGATCTTTACATCAACAGTTTCCACCCTTGGCTTGATAACGTTGCAGTCCTCCCTTTTGCTCTTGGTCCGAATGCAGAGATTAAAAACACTCAGTTGATGCAAACGGTGGGTTGGTACAACACACAGAATGGGGTGTAGATGTGCTTCACACAACAGAGAGCAGAATTGAAGGGGAAAATGTTGTTTGGAGGCAAGACGCCTCTTTAATTGATTATGGCAAGGAAAATCAAATACCATATTTGTTTTTTTCCTGGAGTATATCGAAAATGATCATAACTAACATCTGTTCATGTTAAGCAAATACTTGTCAAGATTTAAACTTCTGTTTGCATACAACTCTGAGTAGTGCATCTTAAAGTCATACATATTCATATAGAATGAAGAATGCATAATGTCTGCATAAAAAGATAAGCTGTATGACTATATATGAAGACAACAACTACAATTCTCACAGCACTGTCATTGGTTAATTTTAAAATATTCAAGCATTATTTAAAAAACAGTAAGCTGAACTTAAAACTACACTACAAAAAATTGTATAACTGAACCAATGCTGACTTGTTTTCCTCAATATTAATCAATTGTAAAGTTTCCCTTTTTTTTTTCCCCCAACACTTTTTGTTAATTCATTGTTATTTTAACCTCCAGTAACACGATCAGACTTCTTCTGCCTCTGGGCAATTGAGTTATGCTCTGATCTTGAGTTCTAAGGGAAATGTTCAATTTTATTTTTTTCCACAATTGAATAAACAGTACCATGTATACTATCTCTTGTGTTAGAATAGTGTTGTCTTCACATAAGACTCAAATAATGGTATTAGTCATTCATTTCCTTGTACACATACACCCTATTGCGTGTTGACAGGTTTATAAGGATGCAGTGGCAGCCGTGGGTGCTGGGAAGCTCCTAGACGACAGCCTTTGAATCCTTGCAGTCCTGAGCAATGGTGCCTGAGTTAGTCTGTTTATTGTCTGCTTTCTCTCCCAGATGCTTGACTTGTCTGAAAGATTAATACATTAACAAGAGTGGTAAGGTCCAGGGTTGCACATCTTTAAGACATGTTTATTACCAGATGGCACTTGAGATTCAAAGGTCACTGTGGAAGGTAACATTTTAAAGTGAAACAACAATATTTATGTTCAAATACTATGCTGATGAGATCATATGGAAAAATGTTTCTGATTAAATTAGTTTATAAATAGCCACAATATATCTACTGGAAATTCCAAATGTCACTTTTAGTCTTACTTCTTTTATTCTATTACTTCCTAATTTATTTAGTAACACAAGACTACTTTCTTACATAAACAGACTAGCAGTTGGAAAAAAAGTCTTTACTGGATGGACAATCCCACTTTCTTAAATAATTGAAAATCCAGTGTGAAACCCTGTTCTATTGTCTACTACTTAAAGCTAAATTCCATATCAGAGTTTTTTAAGACCTGAAAGAAATTTCAACTTTTAAATTCTCTGAGGTAAAATTCAGCTTGCAGTCGTAATGACTTATTGGCAGATAGCTATGCTTATTTACAGGCAATATCATGTGCTACAACACATTTGACAAAAATCATGTTATGCTACTTACAGAGAATCCATACAATGAAAAGAAAATCCTTTTCTTTAGCATTTCCACAGGACTGACTATCTCATAGCTAATTAGTAAACATTATCAGTAACACTAAACCTGAAATCGTGTTTATCCTCTCAAATTGTAACAAACTGTATGTAAATTCCAGAGGAAATAGTTTTGCATAGGTTTAAAAGGGCAACTAAGCTCTTAATTAACATTTCTTATCTATCATGCCACACAGGCATTAAAATGCAGAGGATTTAAATGGTACTTACTTTTCATGTGATCCGTTCTCAACTTTCATAGCTCCTTCCACTGGATCCAGTCCTTGTTCTGAAAACTGTTTCAAGGCACTTAACGCTGCCTAAAGAAAAAATAAGTTGTCAAAAAACCCACTGGCACAATTATATTAGCACCAAATGAAGGAACGTGTGTGTTTTGATATTCTAGACTCAATTAATTTCCTGTGTATTTAAGCCATCTAGCCTACAGAGCTAAGAGAGTGGGTGCACAACAGTTCCGTGATAAACAGCATGGATTGAGGAGATCTCCTTCTTCCTGGGCATATCAGTGACTCCCATATCTGTCTATGCAAGCTTCATCATTTATATAAAGAATATACTGTTAGGATTCTTGGCTTTCTGGCTGTAAAGTCTCTCCAGCTTCCCCACATGCTTTCCTAGAGCCCACACTTTCCAGAGATCCTATGGACAAACTTTTGAGTTGCAAATGGTTGCAGAAGGTGTGAGAAGTGGGAAGAGGGTCAGCAGGACACTACCAGCACTCCAAAGTCAGATCTGGAACAGTGTTACAGGCTGATGTCTTACATACAGGCAGTGAAATGTGCTAATCAGAGGGAGCCTATATGGGGTGATTAGGGAGAATCAGGAATAGAAGAACAGTCAGTTTTTATCTAACATTTTCCATTGCATTGACCAACTTCTGCCTCATCTGCTATGAGCCCCCTCTTCTTCTCTTCCCTCTATCTGCTTTGGTAAAAAAATTTCTTTTTTGTAATTGATTCAGAAAAGGTTCATTATGAAACTCTCTGACACCACATGGCCAACTTTGAAGATGGAGCCAGCACAATAAAACAGATAAGGTCAGTTCTACTGAGAAGGTGAAATGTAAAGCAGAACCACAAAATGGATTTTGTTTTTTAATCACTTCCTCCTGAGATGCATTCAGAACTAATCACAGGGGAAAGAAAAGGTGACTTTTCACATTGTGTCCTAAGCTAACACCTCAAGCAGTGGAACTGACTGAAGGCCCTAAAGTGCTGTTCAGAGTGAAGCAACAATTGCTGCTCTCTTCTTATTTGTTGGGACAGAAAGAATCTGTGACTTTATCTTCCTTTCCCTCAGAGAGCAGGGACCCTGCCTGGAACAGGAGCTGCCATTGTAATGAAGTACTAGATTTGCCTTTGTACTAATTCTTTGCCTGGATTCTCTCAACAACTCCTTCGTTTGAAAGGTATGTTTATACAACTTAAATATTATTAGACAATGTGTACTTTGGTGAGATGAATAACAGCACAAAAATTGCCAGGCTGCCCCAAAGTAAAAGACCATGTGTCCCATATTTGTCTATAGTAATGACTAGCTGCTGAAGCCTCAGAAGGCTGTACAAGGCACTCCCACCCATCACGCATGAAAGTAGAATCTTTCTAGTCTGTGAAATGTTATGGTTTGTGCCCTGACCAAAAAAAAAAAATTTGAATATTTCATAAAGTCTCTTGGTAAACCTCATATTATCACTGTTACCTACAATCCACTCCACCTTTACCATGTGTTCTGAGGCCCCTGTATGAGATCCCATTACTGGATCTTTCACTTTTATCACTCACTGGGTTCCCCAGAGAGAATTTTCTCTTTCCTCATTTCTTCTGGTTTTCTTGATGTTTTGATATATTTCCATTCTTCATAAAAATTCTTTCTCTAGCACCTCATAGTGTCCCTTCACAAGTTTCACATGTGCATTCTCTACTCCTATAAGATATAACCACCACCTATCTTTCCATCCTTGATCTTGATTGCACAGCAAAGTCACTGCTCATCACAAATAATTCCTCCAGTGGCAATGAGGGTTTTCAACTACGCTCCTCTTAACTTTTCTGTCCCAGTAACCCGACACATTTCTTCATCCCAATTTCTCTCTGCATCTCCTCTCCCTGAGGTCCTTTTCGTGAAAATGCAAGCACAACTCATCAGGTGAGGAAGGGGAGTGATTTGGGCTCCTATGCTTCCTTGTACTTTAATTGGTCATGGGTTAGCAACTGTGAGAAAGAATCCAATGGGTAGGGACCGGCACCCAAGAATCTCCTGTCTTCTCACATCCATTTTTTCCTGATGCACATTAGCAAAACTATCAGAATCTCCTTCCTTCTTATGTATGGTAAACCAAAGCCCTTTACCAGGTAGCTCTGCAAGGAGGGAAGGAAGCTGAGACATCGGCTCCTCCCACACAGTTAAATTGCTACCTCACATGTTTCTCAACCTACCTTGTTTACTTTTTCATACCCACTCTTAGCTTCCTGGTCTGATGTGTGAATTGTAAACTTATTGTGGAAGAACTTTGTGTTCAGGTTATTTGTTTGTATAGTGACTTGGACGAAAATGCCCTGATCATAGTTTGTGAGTAGAGCCAAGTAAAGTTTCATTCAAGATTAAATCACAGATTGATCATATGATCTGCAGAACAGTCTGGTCTGAGTTAGGGGAAATTGAAATCCCAAAATCATCAAGAGATTAATTAGACCAACACAAACATCCAACTTCTAGAATTGCTGAGTAGCTCTGTTACTTACTACTGTTTTACTCACAGAACTGACTACTTGCAAGGCATCCCACATATATTACAGAGCCGCTTTCAGGGTTGTTTTCCAGGAAAACTGATTTGAAACTTCCTGGATGAACATTAGCCACTAGCTTAATAGAATCAGATCAAGATAGCACCTTTTCTCTTTTAACAGCAAGGGAAAAAGTACTACAATATAAAATAATGAACACTTTGCATATAAGCATCGATCATTGGGTCAATGGGAGCATGGGAGCATATGTTTGTCAATAAAGTAAATATGGAATAATTAGAGAAAACAAAATGAAAATATGATTCAAGGTGTTCAATGATAAGCATGTTTAATACCAACACAATTTCCAAATCCTAATGCTTGTAACATGGTGCAGTCTCATTTCGCCATCTCACCCTTCTTCAAGCCATGCCTTTCCCAAACAGAAATATGACATAAAAGATAAAATCTCAGACCTATTGCATTTGTGAAACCAAATATCAAAGAGAGCAATCGGCAGGGAAGCAGTCTGTGCCTGTATCCTTGATCTGCCAGCCACAGGTATCAAGGTGTTTTTGTGAGCACTGTTGAAGTCTGCATCTTTCCAGCTCCTAAATGCGCTCCCACCCAGGAGTTCAGCAGCTCTCAGGGCTAAGCTTTTCTTCCCCAAGGAGGTTCTCCCAACCTCCTACACCTCACAGTCCCTCTTTAATTTCCAGTCTCCTAATGTGTTCCAGGTTAATATGAGATCTGATTTCTTTTTCATGGAACCATGTCTTACTCTCCATAAGCTACCTGTGGGGGAAGCCTAATTACTTACATCCCAACATTTGCAACAAGATTTGAGTTTTGGGAAAGTTTATTTCCTTTTTAAAAGGTCCATTAGTGGGATGTGGCTGAAGGGGAGTAGAGGAATGGTAGAGAGAGCCCTGCAGTGTACCAAAAGCTCCCCCTTTTCTTTCTCCCATAGCCTGCTTGTATTTGGAAGGATCAGCAATCTAAGAGAAGCAGGTGAGTAAACAATACTTTGGATCTTAATTGATGCCTTTAATGTTTCTTCTCTCCCCATCATGCCCCTAGACAGACATGAAGATGCTGGATTCAGGAAGGAAGCTGGTAGCTTAGAGGCTGTGACCTGAATAGTCAGCAGAGCGACACAGAGCTCAAGTAATCTGCAGTGAAGAAGAGTTACAAGCAGACACCAGGGTAATTTAATCCATGATTCAATTCTATTAGTCCCAATAGATTTACACCACTTGGCTTAAATATGACTTATGAATGGCAGATAACTTAGGTTAAATGAAAAGGAAAGCAAAGAATGGAACATTTGACAGTGAATCTGGTGAACAATTTCCTCTTTCAAAGGCTCAACACTTCCTTCCATTGATATTTTTCTTACAATAGAGCATCTGCACAGATACAGAGAAATTTTTCTCTCCCCCAGAAGATTTTACAACTGTTTTGTGAGTGAAGCCCCATAGGTTACAGAACAGATGTCCTTACACATTTCTTGTATCACTTGTTTTTTGTGTAGCTACAACAGTGCCAAAAATACGATGCCAACAGGATGCACCGCACTGCTAGCTGTTTGTCTTGGCTGCCATTTCCATTATTAGTATGTGTGTGTATCAGGATGGGGATGGATGTTTCCAGTCATTTTTTAGCTTTCCTCAAGTCAATTGGCAATTAGTAAATAGCACTGAAACTTGTAAATATTCTTCCTGTTTCTCACTCTGGGGATTAAGTGTCTTATAATGACAATCTAGTAACATTAGATCATTCTCTAGCAAGAGCAGCAGACAGGCACTCCACTAGCCCATATGCATTTAAGATCACATCCTCACGTTTGTTTTAACACAGTATGTGGTTTGTGTTTTTCCTCTTAAATCTATGTTACATTTCAGCTTATTCTGTGAAACTGAAAATTGTAAAAGTTTGTTGTTCTCTGTGGCTCTTGCAGTTGACTTTACCAAGGAGGTCTGAGACAATCCTAATAAAGACACTGATTCATACTGTTAGTTCACTGGCAATATGCCTCCTAACATCAATTTTCTAAGTACATGAAAGAACATATTCAGCTTTGCCTTAATCAGTGTTTTCTGAAGACATAAAATTATGGGCAGAAACTGCAAGACTGACTTGTCAGGGTCTAGAGAAGTTCATGAAGGACAAGATTTTATTGTCTTTAGTAGCTGGGTCTTAGTTCAGGACTGAGTTTGCTGAGTCAAATGATTCATTGTGGTCATGTTTCTTGTAGTCACATGCCATATGCATCAGCAAGTCTCTGTTGCTCAAGTTTAGGCTTGAGAACATGTTTGCATACCAGGTTACCATCACAGACTCTAGTTCTGGATTAAGTTTCTAGCCAAAAGCCTAGACAACAGTAGAGCGTGAGCAAAACTGGTAGTATTTACAAACAAATCAATGTTTATTTGTTTTCTAAATCAAAAGAAAAAATGTCCCCCTAATCAGTGAGTTTCTTTCCCTCTCCCTAACTACTGAGGCCTCAAAAGGCAATGTCAGCTGTGCAATAACATTGCAGCAAAGCTGTCTGCATCAGTAATGAGATGCACTTCATGAATTTTTAATATATGGATTTTAATTTCACATTTAAAGGCTATTGAAAAAAACCCCAACAATATTACAGCTATAGAGGTGAGTTTGAAGGCTCAGTGCCCCAAAACTGAGCAACTATTTAAATTTGTATGTATTCAAATTATTGTTCTTGGTGATTGCTTTTCATTTCTCTAGATGAAGAAATTTTTGACTAAGCTTCCACCTGGCTTTAACTTGCCCACACTCAATACTTCATGCATAGAGAAATACACAGAGATCTATTTCTTTGTGTAGGCTTACATACATGCACACAAAGTAGCTAAAATTTGACTCCTTAACATACCTGTTTAATTCTCTTGAATTTGTCAGGTTGGCTACATGCAAGCTAAACAAAAACTAAGTATTGCAACAAATCCCTTTTTCCCACAGCTTCTGTGGTAAATGAATTTACTATATTGCAAGCAATAACTCCTGCTAGGAGTTTTCATCGCTTTCCTTTCAATGTGCTGTTCTCTCCAGTTGATTAGATTTCATGTGAACCAATGTTAAAATGTTTGAATATTAAGTTCAGAAAGGCTTTTCACAGCACACAGTGTAAACCTTAATTAAATGACTTTAAGCTCTTTCCTCATATGGTTTATGATATGCATGAAAAACACAGGGTTATAATCTGATTAACTCATGTAGTTTACATGGAAATAGCATTTTCCAAACTGATTAATCTCTGCACAAAGGCATAGTCACCTGATAGGCACTACACTTAGGGCTACTGATTGCACCTGTCAAGAGAAGGAGCTTGGAGGATAGGAGGAGTCCACTATTTTCAAACAAAGAATGATGATTCACAGACGTAGCTTAGAACAAGTCCCACGTTGTAGTTAATGCTGCCCCCAGGCAACTCATGCAGCCAGAATTTAAATGACACACAATCCATGTACAGCCTGACCTTGCCAGCTTTCTGGGAGTAATCCTAAAGTAAGGATTAACTGTTCTTGAACAATTTTTCCAACATATTAAACAGAGCTTCTATCAACAGCATGCATGCCACCTTCTTCCACCTTGTTTTACTGGACACGTGTACTCATTCCTCCATGCATCTTAATATGCTGAGAAGTGCATGGAGTGAAAGACACTATTCAACATGGAACTTTATTTCCATAGATTTTGATCTTCAATCTAAATTCATCTACGTCATCTATTGAAGAGACTGCTTAACAGTAGAGAGAGTCAATTGGGCATGGCTTATTTTCCATGTGAACCACCACACTCGAAATCTGACTGCCATTCTTGCGACCATGCAATAATTCCAGGAGTAAGGAATGGTGAAGCATTCTCTTAAAGCCAAAGAAAGAGCTGCATTATCATCTGGGGTGAGACAGTTCTATTGTTTTAATGGTGATAGAAAGCTTTCCAGTCACAAAGAGAGAAAAGCTGAAAAGCACCAATTTAAAAATTAGTAAAGGGTATGCTTTTGTACGAAGGGGATTTAATAAATGATACTTAAAGTCAAACACATCTAATTGAACAGAATATAAGAGATTAATCCAGCATGGAGAGGTTAGTCTAGTTGCTGAGTTTAGGTTGTGTTCTTACTTGCAGGTAGGAATAAGAGAAGAAGGGATTGCTAAAGGATCTGTGTGCTACTCAGACGGTACGGGACTGTTC
The DNA here is from genome assembly GCA_013399945.1 of Ploceus nigricollis. Lineage (NCBI taxonomy): Eukaryota > Metazoa > Chordata > Aves > Passeriformes > Ploceidae > Ploceus > Ploceus nigricollis. Next base: position 137,842 of record VXBC01012116.1, read on the forward strand.
TTTAATCTGCGTCTTCTCAGACTCCTCCCACACACACACATATTCCCACATGAAAGGGTCAACATACTCAAGCGCTACCAAGACATTTGCCTTCATGACAATTTATGCAGGAAACCAGTAAGTGGATGCTTCTTCATGAACATCTCAAAAGAGCTTCAGGTTCAGTGCCAGCATCTACTGAGGTGTGTCTACATCCTCCAACGGTGAAGTGAGGTGTGAAAGGTGGGCCCCAGTACCAGCACTTAAAATAAATCTTAAACAGTTAAAACAGAATTAAGAGTTAAGTAAATCTTCTATCAGATATTTTCGGTATCTTTTCAGTGTATTTGCTATAGATTTTGTCTAGAATTCTGTAAGTTCTTTTAAAGTAAATTTATTTCTAAATTCAAGACTTCAAAATTTCCCTTCAGTTGCTGCAATTCCAAGAACGAATACAGAAAGAATCGTGCATCATCACAGCTTACTTATGAACATGAAAGAAAACATTTTAAAATTAATTTTCCAAGTGTTTGCACTACATATATACAACAGAATTTTACTAGACAGCAATTAATCTTAAATTAATCTTGTTTCTAATTTTATATCCTTAGACAAAAGCTACTTAAACACTAACTTTCAGAAGGAGGTAGACATTTAAGTATTATAGGGACTTTCAGTAATTAGAGATTTCCAAATTAGAGTATTTAGATGGCCAATTACTGTATTGGTAGGTAGAGGTTTAAATTATGTAACTAAGACAACACTCAAACATGATTGAGGAGCTGCAGACAAAAATTATAGGAGATTTTAAGAAAGACAGCTTCAAATGTAAAGCTGAAAACAGCAGAATGCATATCCTCAGGCAAAATCCTGCACCAGCATTGAAAAAAGGCCATGAATCACTCTCTCATCACTGATGGCTGGAAAATATCCTTGTCAGCTGTGTTCTCAGAATGATTTGGTTTATTTATTTATTTATAGGCATTTCTCCACATCACTGCAATAGAGTTGCAAGTCTGCTGCCATTAACCCTATATATATTGCAGAAGATTTTGACCTCTTGATTTTAAGTAAGTTGACTGAGATTCCTGATTGTGTACGAGTTTACAGTGACTTCTAAAATGCGCTGTGTTAAACAATCCTCTTCCTTCATCTGACCTCCACAGCTCCATCCTGGTTTTGACATCACAGCCACTGCCTTCACTGCACGGGTGTCAATACATAAATGACCATGTTATTCCCCATGAGGGAATGGGCCCTGACCCACATAGTAATGTAGATATAGCTAGAACTGTTTTAACAAAATTAATGAGCTATAACCATTTATTCTGTTATTTAAGCGGTTTTCTTAGGTAATTGTTCATACAGTGGTCAAAAAAATATAGATACTAATAGATTTTTATGAATTCCCAAATATCCATACCAAAATCAGTATACAACAAGATTCAAGCTATCAAGTATTACTCAATACTTGCATCAACATGGTTACTCTTTCACTTAGTAAAATGAACTTGTAAAACACTCTCACTAGTGTTTAGGTACTTTTTGGCTCTCCTTGCATATATCCTCCTTTTCATGAGACAAAGTGTCACAAAAGAACAGAGGTAGTTTAATTAATGCTGTTTTAAAAGAGAAGAAAACCAAAGAGAGAGAACATGAGCACAGAAAGGGCTGGCTCAAGGTCAGGCAATAAAAGTGAGGATCAGTTTTACTAGTTTACATGCATTTTATCATAGGCCAAGATAGAAAGAGAGAGATTCTCAATAAAGTTATTTAATGATATAAAATTTTGAAGTCTGCACTGCAGCCATTTAATTAAAATGCCTCATTCCTTTCACTATCACTCATCAAGCTATCATCTTCCCAACAATTTCCTCATTTTCTATAGAGGAGGAAAAGTCTCCCTTTTAGGAGAAGATGACTGGTGAGAGGGTGAGAGCCTCTCACAATTTTTTTTTTCTGAAATAGTCTAAAGAGTACTTTTCCCCACACAATGTTTAGCAAAACTACCTATTTTTTTCTTTAAACTTGACATATTTTTATGTCTAAAGACCATACACTTTGCTTTAGATATGGGAGCAATTTCCTAAATATCAGATTCCTTGGTTTTAACAATTTTAGAATGAAAGAATGTTTGTTCTCTCATACTGAGTCCATTACCTTAAATTTTAAGCTCTTGTCAATCTAAACATGACTAGAAACTTCGGTTTGAAGACAAAAGCAATAGATTACACTTAATGCAAAGCATTGGCCATTGGTTTCTTCAAGGAGCAAATTGTAGCTGGAACAATGGGGGAGTTTAGGGCTGTAGATTCTTGCATTACAACATCTGTAATGAAGCTCACATACTAAATTGTATCCTATCTCTGCCTCTGTGAAACTCTACTCCTGTGGCCGGCACACTGGCATTCAGAGAAGGACACTTCCACCATCAGAGCCCTAATGACCAATCCCCCTCTTCATTCTCCAAGTATCATTTTACAAGTGTGCATGTATGTCCAACAAAGTACCAAATCTAGATTGACAGCTAAAAGCATTATATTTAGCATATATGGCATGTAATTAGAAATTTGAGTGTTTCCAAAAGGAAAAAGTTTTTGATCCTGATCTTAGAGTATTCTTTCACTGCATTAGCTGGTATTTTTTGCCTAATTGAAGTTGATTGAAGTGTGAGCAGAGTCAGACCCAAGAGCTACAGGACAAACTTCTCATCTGAAGTAGTTTGTAATATAATTTTGTCTTTGCTAACTGTTGATGGCTCATCCTCATCCCATTTTAACCTACAACCATCAGCTCCCTTAATGGAAGTGTCTATAAAGATCCTCTCTAAAATATGCTTTTCCAGCACACTTAATGTCTTTTAATGTCTTTCCAATTAAATCCAGATGTGAAAAGCTTAAGGAACAGTTCTCAGGACTGAAAAAGATGACATAAATCTTGCAGCTGACAGAGATCCCACTGAGCTCAGTTGGGGAAATTCACAGAGGACTTCTTGTGGGCCAGAAAAGCTGCTGGGTATAAAGACAGATGTGTATACTCCTATTAAAAAAATTTAAATAAAAACTGACTCCTACAATGAGGTATCCACAATTATCAGGGACATTACTAACTCAATCCCTCAATGTGCTGAGCACATCCTGTGTGGTACAAATTTCCCTCATCTTTTTGGGAAGTTTATCAGAGTTGCAGGGGGTCACATCTGTTTGGGAAAGAGCCCCTCACCTTTCAGGATTGCACCTCTTAAACCACTGTCGGGGCTGATATTGGAAAACACCGTCTGTTTTGCTCTCTTACTGCCATCAACAGGGAGGCAACATACTCTGCAAAACAACACTGAATTTCAGCCCACTCTCCTTTATCTCTTCCATAATCGAGTTAGCTTATTAAACTGTGGTTTTATTACAGAAGACTCCCCAAATGTGACATTAATTATAAATTCTTACCAGTATGATGGGAAACTGGGCATTCTTATTAGCTGACTACCACTGCTGTGCAAGTGTTGTTTGTGCAGCTGTCAATTTGGGGTTTGTTTTGCTGTAATCACTTGCACACCCTTAGGATTTTTTTATTTTATTTTATTTTATTTTATTTTATTTTATTTTATTTTATTTTATTTTATTTTATTTTATTTTAACAACAGTACATCATCTTATTTTCCAAACACAAACTGTAAATGTAGGCTCAGATCAATCCACATCTTTCAGAGGGACAGGAAATATTAACACACACAGTTTGTATTAAAGAATGTCTCTAGAATACTGCCCAATGCTAACAGCTTTCATAATTTCCTACCTTTCTGCTACTTAGTTACTTTTGAAATTAGTAAATTATCCAGACAGATCAATGATTTTTAAAGAGCTACATCCTTGTGAGACATTTGAAAAGAGAAGAATGTTCCAGGATAGAAGAAAACCCCATTTCTAACTGAAGCTTAAATTTGGGTCCATGTTCATGAGTGATGGGAACTTCAATAGAAACATTTTGTACAGCATTACTTCATTTCTTTGCGTTTTTCTAATGTCCATACAAAGGTTTTAGCATGATTTCGTGTCATGAGTGACTGTACAGAAATATAAAACTAACTACCTGAATTAAAGGACAATCTTGCATCCTCAAGCACAAGAAGTGATCCAATATTGGGATCTGAACAGTAGTGCAAACCTAACGCTGAAAGCAGCAGCTCCTAAACACACACACACACACACACACACACACACACACACACACACACTCTCTTGAAGACAAAATTCCTCTAGTTCACAGCTTGCTTTACTTTTCACTTTTCAGACTATCACTCCTTCAGGGCTGAAGGCTGGATGTGACTCCCACCAAAATCATTGCCTCATGACCATCACCCAGGAGTCAGGAGGAATGCCCTTCCCTTGGAATGAGCTGCTGCTGCCATGAGGATCCCACTCTTGGCTAGCTCAGGGAATGAGCTCAAATCTTTTGCACTTTGCTGCCAGGGACCACCAGGCCAGCTCTGATTTATAGCTTTTTCTTTACAGTTTTATGATACAAGAATGTTCACTTGTAATTACAACAGCATTTTGTTGGCTCCCTGCCTTCACTTGGGTATGTGCAACACCATATCCTTCATTCCAGCCTTTTTTATGTCAGGACCCCAAATTTGGGAAGAGGTACAGCAGTACTACAAGGATGCTGCAGATCTTGCTGCTCCTTAAAGAGAAGACTTGTACATATTTTTCAGGGGGACATGTAAGCAGCTGTATCTGACATTCAACTAGGAGCCTAGTGGACAGCTGGTCAAAATTCTTCCTCAGAAAAATACTAAATTAAGAAAAAACTTTGTATGAGAATGTATGATTTCTGAGAAAAGGTTTTTAGGTCCAAGATAGACTCTTCAGTCAAAACATCACAGACAAGTGCAAAATATAACCACTGCACTAGTTTGGTTGCCACATTCATATACTTGTTGATTTGTCTCTATGAGAAAAATTCAACAGGTCTCTAGTTTATTTAAAAGTGAATGGAAATACTTGTACTCTTGATGTGTTTTGTGGGATAAAAAATCTGGTTTATTCAAAAGAAGGTGACCCTGCTATTAAGCTGCTGTATCACCTTGGAGAAACACTTTAGCTCAGTATTTTTCAGACATACACTTAGCTCCTGACTTTGAGATAATCAAGTGGTACATTTCCATCACTTGTGGTTTAAACTTGATTCTGTCATTTTCAGTAGAAGCATAACCTCCTTCAGGGAAAATTCCAGGTATTTTAGATACCTTTTAATAGTTAACTGTCAAGCAATTTCCAGGTCTTTTAAACAAAGAATACTTCTGTGCTAGCTTAATTTATAGAGCCATATATGTCCCATTTTAAGTGGATGTGATTAAGAAGAAACACTAAGCTTAGATTATTCTACTAAATGAGAAAAGTTTAAAGCCAATAAACTCTATCTAGGATTTTAGCTGGGAGATGAAATAAAAGGCACATTTGTTCCTGGTCACTGAATTTTTAACCTAGGTCTGTTGCTCCTGCTGTTAAGGAGGAGCAACATTCCTTACTGGCCCATAGTGTCCAGCATTCCCAGCTCTCAGTGCTTGGAATTAGAGGTGAACTGCAAAATAAAACCAGGTTTTTTTGAGAGCTAGTGGATGGAAAGCATCAAATATTCTGACAGAAGGAGGCAAGTGGAAAGGCTAATTTTTGAAAAGAGGTCTTCTACAGATTCTTAAAAATTTAGATTAGATGTATAAAAGTTGCAACCTACAATTTAGGTCTGAGAATTCTGGCAGTATCTGAAAAATGGGAAGATGCTGCTGAATCTGGTGGATAAATGAAAGCTGTACTCTGCTAGCCTCTTAGTAAAGAAAAGGAGAAGCTGAGCCTCATGCTCTGACTCAGGTCTTTATCTCAGGTGTGAGAATACTTTTCAAGTGCCCCAAAGTTTGCATTTGATATACAACAAGCAGGAAAGAAAAAACCTGGGTTTCTAGCAAAAAAAAAAAAAACCAAACCTTTACTGTTTCTGTCCCTCCTGTGCCTTTTCAAGCTTATATTCTTCTTTTTTTAAAAAGTAGAATATTTTGACCTGCCTTTTTGCAATACAGGAGCTGTAATATGACTTCATTGCTTCTCCTTTTACCTCAAAATCCTGTGAGGGTATTTGGGTATTTCCTTCAGGTGAAATAAACTAATCTGCCTTCAGTGGCTCATCACTCTGGTGATCAAGTTAAATGCCACCATTGCAGAAAAGCCTCATAATACATATTTTCCCCCTGCCTAGTCCAGTGCTGCTTTTTTACACACAAATTCAAGCATTTCTTAGCAAATGTGTCTTGAGGTGAAGGATTAGTCCTCACTTAAAATCAGTAGCAGCTACCTTCCTGTGCATTTTCTGAAGTGGTAGATGTACTTTTTATTGGAATATTTTCTATTTTCTGCTGTTTACAAGTCTCCTTTTTAAAGGAAAGGCCAAATCTACCCTCAGATTCAGCTTCTGTTGCTGTTTGTGTGTTGATTTAAGTAGGAACTGCCCTTGTTCACTTGGATTTGCTTTAGTCATTAAGTCCTACTTCAGTCTGCTACTGCACAGGTAGAAAGATAAAAAGAGTAGCAAGAGGCACCTTCAGTCAACTCCATGATTGCTGTCCTGTGTGGTTTTCCGATAAGAATGGTACATGTTGGGTACTGTGTACTTCAAAAAGTGCTTCAAGAGCTTCAAGAGACACAGCAGGAACCAGATTTCCTCAAGAACTTCTTAAATTCAGGAACCTCTCCAACTGGTAGGTCACTAATGAAGGTTAGACACTCCTTGTCTCTGATTAACTGAGCTCTGCATCTATGGACCTGCTTTTACTCCATTTACAGTTGCAGTCAAAAATATAGATATATGTCCAAAAACTTTACCGAACAGCTGGGGTTTAGTCTGGAAGATCTGCTAACGGCTATTTTATCATTTCATTCTAGCATCTATTATTAAAATTCATTAACCACAGCTGTCAAGAAGAGCTAACTCAAAATCTTGCTAGTTACAAAATAACCTGTCACAATTAGATTCAATAAAAAAATTCAGGTGCTTACAAATTAGGCGCTGTAAGAGTGAAGATTTAAACAGCACATCCCTGGAATAAAATCAAAGGTCTAAAGTTAAGTACTCTGTTTTTTTACTCAGCATTAAGATCAGAGACAGATTTCTCTGAAGAATGAGCTGAGAAAGCTACATGGTGAGTCTGGAGCTACCTGCAGGCAATGAGGTACTCCAAGCCTAGGGGTGAACTCCTGGTCCCCTCTGGAGCTCATCTGCAAAGCCAGGACCACAGGAAGAGGCCTGGCAGCTTGGTCAGCTGGTGGCTACAAATGTACAGTCCTCTCCTGAAGACAGTCATCTCCTGGCCCTTCAGCTCTCCGAGAGGCCTGAGCAGAGCTTGCTGTTGTCATTGAGAAGGTAAACAGCAGAGAAGTGGGTGCTCCTTTTTGTCCTTTTTGTCAATGGCACAGATGTGAGCACCATTGTCCAGAGTATGAGACATACAGATTTCAGATTTCTTAGCTTTAGGTCAACAAACTACATATCCTACCTCCTAGGTGACAATCTCACCTCCAGGATCAGTGATAGGGAAGATTCAGCTGTTGCAAAAAAAAAAAAAGTCAACAAGGTTCAACATGGAGTCATACATGGACCAAAGAAAGGGAGGAGTCTGACTCCACAGGCTGATCACAGCAGTTACTAAGCTGTCCTGAGGATCAGCCCATGCTCCCTAGAAAATTTCTGTTCTTTATCTAATTGGTACTTTAGCAGTAAGTTCAGAAGTGATAAAAGCAGGAATTGCAATCCAGTACTTCTGCTTTTGGGGGCTTCTTTAAAAGGTAGGATGCAATAATATTCCTTCTCATCCTTTCTCTGTGCAATCCTGAGTATTTTAAGGTTTTGTTTTGTGAAGGCTCTGGTTATCTGGGAAGGTAGATAAATAGCTGCACATGCATTTAGACAGTCTCCTGTGACATGTAATTATTAATACCTGAAGGCTGTGGGAAGAGTTCATGTTTCCTGAGTAAGTCTATGTTACTGTGTAAAACATGGAAACCACTAGCAACTATCCAACCACAGCTAAGAAGAAAAGCCCTCAGGATGCTGTTTCATTTAACATTCTTCTGTATAAAGCATTTTAATGAATATACAGCTCTATCTTAATAAAAGATTTTATTAAGATAAATAGTAATAATCCTCCACTATTCAAGCTTTCTTCATGCAAATGATCCAATAAGCCTGCACATGTATGCCAACCCTTTGAGAGGGTTTTCAGGATCAGGATACAAGCAATTTTACTGTGCCATCACAGAATACACTTAAGTTAGTTAAAGTCAACGCACTCAGAGTAAAAGCAAAAATATTAATGTAAGTTAAATGACAGTAGAGAGTAAAACTTTATGTCTAGTCTCAGTTCTAAGAATTTAATAATTTTAGCTGTGACATAAACAATAAAATCAGAGCATGAAGGAAGCACTAGAGTTCTAAGGCTGCTACCAGAAGCAGAGAAAATGCACGCATAATGTTATGCATATTAGACAGTAATATTCCTCAAGCACAAATAAGATCTGACTGAAGCCATGCTTGAGATAACTGTCATGCTATCGAGTTACAGTAAAGAGGAGATCAGACTTATTCTTTCCTTCACAATGAAATCAGTATAAACAAATCATATAATGTTTGGACACCAAACTCCTGAAACAAAGAAACCTAGAAAATCTCTTAAAACCACCCACAGACTCCCCATGCTGCTCTGTGATTATACAACTGGAGAAGATCATCCAAACTGTGATGTAAACCAATGTCAGTCTGCAAAGGATAGTACTACAGTGGTTCTAACAAAAAATAAAGCAAGTCCCTGGAAGAGCCATCAGTAAGGAATACTTTCATACTTACCATCCATTTTCCCTGTAAATGAGGAAAACTTTTTTAAAGCTTAGAGAAAGTACTTAATCCCTACAATAAGGATACAAGACCCAGACTCTCTTGTGTGTTTTTACTATACTGCAAAACACATTCAGCTAAACAAAAGTGAGCCTGGGACCAACCATAAAGGAAAATACTTCTTAATGGACTCCACTGCTTTTTGTATTTCAACCTGCTCCTCTATGAAAATCTTTTTGTCCTCCTTATTTGTTATGTGGATACATCCACCTTCATTTTTAGAAATACATATGCAAAAAAGAGCATATTTTTTTCCTACAGACTACTCACCAAGAGAGACGATCCAGTGCTGAAAACCTTTCCATTTGATCAGTAAAATACAGTGTTTCTGTAGATGGCATTTCTACCTCAGAACTGTAGTTTTGCTCCTTGCCTATCATCTGGAAGCAAACTGTTCTAGACCAGAAAACAACATGTGCCTGTCTAGAAGAGATGTGAAGGGGTCCTGCTCTCTTTCTGTAGATATGGCCTAGAAAGTGTAAACCTCTGTGCACCCTTAGGTGAGGCTTCACAAGATCCAGGACACATAGTACTAAGGATGCTAAAGCAGTGGGCTAACCCAGCTGCCCTGAAGGTGGGGTTTATGACATATCCATTTTTTTGCCCTGTTTCTACTCAATTTAGATTCCACAGGGCTAAAAAATGTTTTACTGAAATAAGAAGCTAATGATACAATGCAAGCCCATTTTCAAATATTCTGGCATTCTTTCTTTCTAGCTATGCCGTAAAGGAATTTAATATTCAAATGTATTTAGTAAAGAAACTCACTTCATTAGAATCAGCCACCCCTGCAAATTGGTTGATAGTTTATATTTCCCTAACATTAATTTCATTCTTGTTTCTAAGCCACAACTGACTGAACTGTAACTTGGTATCAACAATGGGCATTAATCATACAAAAGAAAACAAAAGAAGCAGTAATGAACTGACAACATTTGTTAGTCTTCTCCAGTAAGGGTGCAACAATTAGCAATACAGTGAATATCAATCATTCAAGTGCTGCAAAAAAATGTCTGTATAAAGAGAAGAAATGAAAAATGGCAGCCGACAGAAACTCAACGATCTTGGAGAAAAAAATATCTAATAATTATTATACTTAATGGACTGTGAAAGAACACTTCATTAATAAGATGACACAATATTTTGTACTAAAATTAATAAATTCTCATTCTTAAGAAAGTATGTTCTGCAGAATTTACACAAAGTTTGTTCTTTCATATAGTCATATGCTTCTTATATATTGCTAACCTTCAATCTTTTTCAGTCTTATTTACAATATCATGCCTGACTAAAAGCTGTTCTACTGGCATCAGTGTTACCAGCAGTTGCACATTGAGGTATCAACACACTTGCAAATAAACAGTGTTTTTGATGAAACATAAGAAAAAAGATTCTATCTGTTCTTCATGATCACTAGCTCTCTTGTGTTTTAACTACTGCAATGATTCCATCAAAGCTCATCATATATGAACTAAAGTCAAATAATTTCCTCCAATATTTTTACATGATTTTCCATATGCAATTTTAACTTACAATGTTTATAACTAAATATAAATTATTATGAGTTCTAAAGACAAGAACAAAAGTCAAAAAATTTATTTTTTGAGTTATATGTTCAATCAAATATAACTCTCACCCTTCACTGGAGTAGGGACAGGAAGAAGTCTTCAATAAATTTCAGAATCATTTGCTGATATTTTCTATATCAGAGTTACAAATTTACAACATACCCTGAATATTTTAATAAACAACATGCTTACTTAGCTAATAATTTCTAAAAAGAGCAAACCCCTCCTTATAACAGCTGCAGTGGCCCAGATGTCACAAAAGCAGAATGTCTTTGCTATGCAGGGGAGGGGCAGGCCTTCCCTTTGCATAGGCACGTGGAGGTCCCAGCCAGCACAGGCACATCCATGCCTGATGGGGTAAACATGGAATGAATTTATTTCCTTCTGTAGACATGGCAAAGGAGCTTCAGACCTGGAAAACAGCAGTTCCGGCCCCATGCATCAGTTTCCCTGCTCTGCTACAGTGCAACTGCCCAGTTTTTCTGATTTGGCAACAGAATCAAGATTCAGCCTTGAAAAATTGACTCCACAGAGAATATGATGTGCACATGCTAAATAACAACTTACTGAGTAGTCAGAGCTGCTTGTTTCTAATGAACAGCAATGTTTGGCAGGCAAAGTTGCCACCCATGCTGTTTGCTTTGTGCAAAGGTAACATTTTCTATTGTGGTCTCTTCAAAGCTCCTAATACACTGTTAAACTAAAAGAACAGGCAACAAAAGCTCTGATTTCTCCTGGAAAACAGCAAAGCTTTTTCCTTGTAAAGCATTGTGGAAGGTCCTACTTGGTACTGCTAGAAACTCCAGCCCTCTGCTTTCTCTGGGAAGCAGCAGCACAGAGCTTCTAGTCTCCTCCCAAGTTTATTAGTCTCTCTGTCCCTAATTCATGCTTTTTACTAGTTCCCTCAGCAGCAAAATATCAGTCATTGGGCCCATTTATTTTACTGCTGTGCTGCTTCAACCTGCAGGTTGCTTTGGCTGACAGGGTGGATCCTATCCCTGGACATTCAAAGAGCTAAACATCGTGTCTAAGGGGAATGGAAGAAGCAGGTTTCTGCCTCTAACATCCTACAATTGGAAAAGGGTAAGCAGAGCATGAGGAGAAGCTTGAGATTATACAGAATCTGTGATCTTCATCATGCAAATGAAGGACTTAGTCATGCAGTTTTCTGTTTGGAGAACGCTACCAGTAAGGAATAACTTGACAGCTGCGCTCTCATAATAGCCAGTTTGGATTCCTCTATGCTCTTCAGTCATTGTTTTATTACTTTACATTTAGATGTAGAAAATTCCATGCACCTGCACTATGCAGCATTAAACCCCATATCTACTAAATCTGCCAACAAAGAAGCCAGTTCAGCCGATGGAAGTATTTGATGTGGTCACTCACTACAAAGTGGGTTGAAAGCACAAACCTCTCTCAAGCCCACCCCTGTGGAAATAACTGCAGCATTTTACTGATGTGGGCAGGACCTAAGTGAGTAAGAACAATTTGCAGCACACTTGAAAAGTAAGTTATTTTTGAAACAAAGAAACAAAGTTTCTTTGTTCAGCTTTAACACGTTTCTTGACTTGTATTACCCACTTCTCCCTTTCTCATTCCCAAGGAAGTTTCCATTAATCATCCCTCTAATGGAAACACTTGTGTCTGATCACTGAGCAGTGGACACAGGCATAGTCTGTGGGCATGCACTGAACGAGAAGCCCAAGGGAAGCCCAGCTGAAAAGTTTGGGAAAGCAAGGATGCCTTTTTAAAATAAACTTTGGAGAGGTCAGCGGGACAGCAAGGGGTCAGCACCAGGCAGCCATTGGGTGGATGGCACAGGAGAAAGACAACAACACTTGTCATTAATTATATCTGTTGGAATGCTACACATTTTCCCCCCCAAGTGGTAGTACTCCAGACATCCAAGCACAATCTCTCCCACGTCCCACTTGACCCCAGGCAGGGCACATGCCAAGAAGCTTTCATACACTAGAAGCCAAGAAGTAGCTAATACAAGTGGAGCTTTAAGAATTTAAATTGTCCCTCCACTTCAAAACATTTTTTTCCTTTAGTTCCAGGCCATCCTTAAGAATGTCTCCTTTACCAGTGAAACATATTCTCTTAGAGCTAAATATGGCTAGATCTGTGCCCAGCCTCAAGCTAACAAAACTCTTAACTTTCATTGGAGAGGAATAACTACAGGGAACTGGACTGCTCAGAACAACTCTACTCTTAAAATCAATCCTGCAAGATCCTTGTACAATGTACTATTTACCCAGGTCTAGAGGTATCTGATCTACAGAGGTGTTGTCTCCTATAAACACTTTTTGCAAAATGTCTGCAAATGCCAGAATGAGTCACTACTGCCGGTGCTCTTGCAAAACTTTGAACCATACCGATTTATAAAGCTGAAGTTTCATAAGCAGCAGTATCTTTTATTTTAATAAAAAAACCAATAAACTGTTGGTTGCATAAGAAATGGCAGGCTAGTAATTAATGGATGGACCCATCCTCACTTAACCCTGAATTCACCAAGCACATAGTCAAAGTTCATTGTTGTGTGCAGAAAGAGACAGAAAGAGTCTAGATATCTCTAGAGTACGAATTATCCTCTCCTAAACAGACAGATGGGAGGAATGAGCCTTTGGAAATGCTTCTCTCTGTACTTCCACTACAGACAAACTCATAAAATTAACCCAACCTAGAAGCATTGTAGGCATCTGAAAGGTATGCAAGATGCTTTAGTGACTATAGTTTATGAGGAAGCTTTGAGTATTATAACTCCAGCACAGTAGTTATAAATCATAGTAGCTGTAAATCACAGTAGTTATAAAATATGGAATTAAATTACCTGTCCATGTGGCGAAAAAAATTCTGCTCATTTCTGCAGAGTAGCCAGAGATGTCTTAAAATCAGCCTGTGGGGTTCTTTGGTGTATGTGAAACAAAGAACCAGAATTTGGGCAGTGGAGAGTCGGGAGACCTTGTACACTGCAGAACCCTGTTTTGTGCTAATGGAGAGGTAACAACTCCAGCAAGATCGATCTGGATATGCTAAGCCTTGCTAATGGATTCTGATTATTAAGGCGGGAAGAAAAGTAATGTCTGCACTGGGGCAGGCTTCACTACAGGCTACACTACTCTGTAGCTTAAGAACAAATTCCCCTACGATACAAGCAAACTCCCTACCTTAAATCCTTATTTTGGAATTGCAGTAGAAAATAATTTATCCTTTTGTAGAGAGCAAGGAGACTTTTAGAAAGAGAGAACTCTTCCATCAGATAAAAAAGGAGACCGTTGTCTATGTTTTCACTTGAATGATGCATCCAACAGGAAGTATTTAAACTGTGTTACTGTCTGCCAGTTCAAGCTTCAGGATGGGCTTCGAACCCACAGCTTTGGAGCCCAAGTTAAGTCACCAAACTTTTTTGAGAGCCCTCCTGTAACTTTTTCTCTGTAGTTTTCAAGCTTTCATCGAGTCATAAAACATAGGAAAAAATAGGCTCGCTCTACCAACAAAGAAATATCGTGTAAGGAAATATATGCTGTGGTAAGTATCCACAGGAAAGTATTAATCATTTTTCTTACTAAAAAAAGGAAAAACCACCCAATGCTGAAAAAGTAGTAGCAATGTAAAAGTAACTTGTTAGATGGATAAAGAACTCCAGAGTGAACAACCGTGTTTGTCTTTTGGAAGTCTGTTCTTCAATCCCATAAGAATTGTGGGATTTAGCATTGAACAAGAGAGGTAAGAATAGGACCTAAGTTACATATAAGAGTTTTAAAAGCAACTTATCCTGCTTTTCCCCAGAAAACAGTAAACGAGCTAAATAATTCATCTGTTTGTGTTGATTTAAACCATTTGCAAACTGCACTTCTGAGTTGTGTTTGCATTAAGCAGAGCCAGATGCCAGGCTTCCTCTCTACTTTGAGAAATTCATCATAGCTAGAAACTGCAGGAGATAGAGAGTCAGGCCCAAAACACCACGTAAGTACAGTGAATTCACTACTCAAAACCCCAAACAGAAATGGAAAAGACACCGAATCATCAATTACAAAAAGAAGCACTCACAGGTAGTAGAATTAGTTCCTCATATTTCACCTGAGACCTCACTATGAAAGCAAGTTGGCACCACACCCCAGTATGCTTCCTTCAGTTTAGCTCCATGCTCTCTCTCACAACGTGCACTGATTTTCCTGGCCTGTGCGACTTGGTCTAGTGATGAAAGTTACAGGTTTGTGAGATTTCTATGCTCTTCTGTAGTTACAAAGCACATAGGTTCATTATTTCATAAAGCCAGAAGGGAACTTGGGTTGGTCTAGTCTGTCCTCTTATGATACTGCTGTCCTTGAGTGTTAACCAAAGCAATCCCATCCTGTTAAGGACATTTAGAAGCTTTCACAGGTTAAGCGTCTAAGCTCTTCTGTTCTGTTCTGAACAGAAAAATGTTCTCTTCGTCATCTGAATTTGCGTACCTTCAGATTTTTGCTAGTGGTTCTAATTATATCCTTCTAATGTAGATTAAAGAGTCCCTTAGGAAAAACCAGATTTTTTTCTAAGTATTTTTCCTTAAAGAATCAAGCCAGCTCCCAGTTTTTTCCTTTAGACATTACACCAAATGAGCTTCCAAGTCTCTCACCAAAAGGCATTTTCCCCACTTCCTCAAGCAAATACTTTTTTGTGGCTGTTTTCTGAACTTACTTCAGTGTTTCCATATCCCTTCAAAAATGCTGACATCAGGACTAGATGAATTCCTCCAGCATCAGCTTGACCAATGCCACATACAAGGATATATCTTACAACTCATAATTACTATTACTTTTTACATTCATGTTCAAATGCTCAATGGGACTTCTTACTCAATTCCCATCCTATATGACCCCTGATCAGCTAATTAGAAGCCAAAATTCTCTGTGCTGACAGTATGGCTTTGATCCCTTGTTCCTTGATGAATAAGTGTGCAGTTAGCTGAGTCAGAATGCACTTTGTGGAATCAGCAAGGCTTACTGCACTGTATTCTACAACTTATCACCATTTAACACTCTGCTGGCCTTCATGATATCAGTAAACATTACCAAGAGATGATTTCATGCTTACTTCCAGACCACTGATGAACATATTGCCTATAATGTTGAAATGTTTATTTCTGTATAGGGTAGAGAAAGAACAATATAGTTTTGTGTACTAGAAGAGATTTCTCAAGGTAACTCAGGAAATGCTGTATATATAATAAAATGCTAGGTCACATTTTCTGCCCTAGTCTCCAGTTTTTGAGTAATTTAATGATAGCATTGAAATGAAGACATTTATATATAGACACAGCAGGCCAAGCTATCCAATTTCTGTGTAGATTAGGTATACGGACCCTTCATTTTGATTCTAGTCTGATAACTTAAGTTTTAGCTTTCATATTTTTTAGATTCCGTGCTGCCTAGGTGTGTAGCTCTGAGCTTCACATTAAGTTCAGTAAGCTCTCTTCACAGAGTAGGTAGACAAAACAATCCTTTTCCAGCTTGAGACCAAGGACAACCTATACAAATTTTAGGCCCAAAAAAGCATAAACAATGGTGGACTGAAGAGAGAAAACAAGAAGGATGGGACTTCATAACCTGAAGCTGTAATTGGACAATTAACCCCAATATGCAAATGGACCAGAACTTATAAAAGTGTGAAACCTTGTGATCAGTTGTCCGTTTTGTGACTATTTTGGGTCCATCTTGGGTGTAGCCCTGGCCAGGCTCTTGTACTGCCCAAGGTGTATCCTTTAAGGCCTTTTAATAAATACCTACTTTATTCTCTTAGCTCTGTCTAGACTCTGTTCTAGGTCAGCCTCTCAAGGCTCAGTACATGGCATGCTCAAAATCCATGGCCTTCTCATACTTCCTTGGCAGATTAGGTTTAAAAAATACATACGAGATGAAAGTCTTTAAATATGTGCCCATGTCAACAGAGTTAAAAAATGAGAAAAGAAAAAGGAAGGCACATTTAGCCCACACCTTTGTTATACTGTGAGAATAAAGTTGATTATTGACAGCAATATCAAAGTTGAAGATGGGAGCTTTCAGTACTATACACCTTGTTAGTCCAGAATACCATATTCTGCTGAATGGAAATATTTGAAAGCATCCAATATTAGTGGTGCATTTAATCTGACTGGTATCTAAGCCTCATCTAGCTTCTTACTCCCTCTCCCTACAGTGGCATGGGGAGCATCGGAGCAGCAAAAGTGAAAAAAGCTCATGGGTTGATAAAGACCATTTAATAAGTGAAGAAAAAGGAGGTAGATCCATGTGATGTAAAGACAATCCCTCACCACCTCACACCAGCAGACCAATGCTCAGCCACTGTCCAAGTGATGGTTATCTTGGAAGGATTCTGCCCCTGTTTTATTGCTGAACATAATATTATACAGCATGGAATATCTCCTTGGCCAGGCAGGGTCAGCTGTCCCAGCTGTGTCCCCTCCCAAACTCTTGCCCAGTACAAACTGTTTGCACTGGGGCAGACTGTGATAGAAAGGGCCTTGACTCTATGCAAGCGCCATTAAGCTGTGGCTAAATAGTGGCGTGTTACCAACGTGGTTTTGTCACAAATCATAGCTGCAGCCTCACACAGGATGCTAGGAAGAAAATTAACTCCATCCCAGCCAGACCCAGCATACTACTGGACAACAAAGGGGCGATAACAGGTGCTGAATTCAGACTATGAAAGTAAGTGATCGGGTTGTTTACAGCTCTGCTCTAGCCCAAGTAGGTGTTTACTTTATTTGGGTATAGAGTATATAAAGTTGAAAACAGCTTTATATCCTAAATTCAACAGCCTGAGACTGTAGATTGTTATAACTGACAAAGCAATGAATGCCCACCTCCTTTAAGCAATACTGTATTTCTTTCATGAAAATAAAAGCTATACGTATTATAAATGATAGAACTCTTTCCACACAGGACAAAGGCTGTTTTTAAGATGAGCTGTGCTTCATTGAACTTGTTCTGCCTTTTTAAAATATAGATCTTTACACAAATCTGATTTGTCTTTATTGCCTTGCAGTCTTAAGCTTCATGCTCTGCCTGCTTCAGTATTTGAAAACCAAATATTTCAAAGTATTAATGTTATGAAGAGTTGGTTGCACAGTTTACACTAAAAGAGATTGTTCAAAACATTCAAATTGCTTGTAATTATTTAGAGTGGCCTCACTTAGATGTAAAAACAATTACTATGCTTATATCTTACTCTTTTGTTAGCTTACCAGCTCATTTTAATTTTCAAAACTCATATACTTATATACTACTCACTGTATAGTAGCAGCCTGCACTGTCTCAATGACAGGATATTAAATACCCTGCACTCTGTTTCCATTTAGTGTAGAAAGGAATCTAGGTCTGCTGCATCCAGAAACGGAATTAAGTTATCACAGAATATTGATTTCAACACTGAGAAATGATGTGTCGTTGATGAAAAATTTAAATTTGAACTAAAGTTAAAGTAAAAATAAGATAGAATGTTATCTGTTAATTTCAAAGAGTATTAGAAATATGAGACAAAATTAAGAACTGAAAATTCAGGTTTCTGCATCATCCTCACTCAACTCTGATGTTATTACTTGCCAAAATAACTTGGGTTTGTTCCCATAGCCTAGCTAAAAGTTTATTTGTTGATATATGATCTCACAAAAATCTTTCTTTGAGTTGGCATGGGAAAACAGCTTAGACATACATCTCTTCCTCTGGAAAGGTTTTGTAAAGGCTCCATTGCTTTGGTCAGACTTTTGTGTCTAGGCTCATAATCTGGGAAGAGCAAAGCCATGAATCCCTCACAGTCATTATTTTATATAAAGTGACCCGTTCTCAGGCTGTTATTTCAACCAGGGAGGTTGGCAGGAGAGATAAGGGTAATACCTGCCTATAGTATAATAGGCTCTTCCCACTAAGCTCCTGAAAGCTGAAACACTGTGGATTTTCTATCTTATAAATATCCAGTTAAAGAAGAAAAAAGAATCAGATTATCCATTAATTTAAGTGATACTGGGATCCCATTACAAGCAGAAACTTTTTATGTTCCATTGCCTGAAGCATTTTCTTGAATTATTTCTTGCAGAGTTCAGATTGTTGAACAATGGGGTTTGAAGTTTGGAGGAGGAAGATTTGGATACAATGGAATTATCTGAGATGTGAACTTCAGCCAGGAGAACAACCACAGACTTTCAGCCCTCTTCAGGACCAGACCCAGCATATTTCACTCACCTAGGTGAGTCCTCCCTGGCCTACCTACAGGGATGATATCCCAGGAAAGTCAGGATGCAAAGAAGGCAGGAAGGAAGGCTGCTGGGCACCTGCTTCTTGTCCCTGTATGAGGCTAAGAGACAGAGTACCAGGCTCAGGAGCTCAAAAGTGATTTTCCAAATAGTGAGCTCAAATATTTTTGCCAGTAGTTACATCAAATGGATCAGAAAGTTGGAGAAAGTAGGTTGGTGGACATTTTATTAATCTGACTGTACAGATTAAGAACTCTGTTACTCTGAAGTTTGTTCTTTTCTAGACCTGCCGGAAACAGGATATTGTGAATCTAAGGTTTCCACACGTGGAAGAAACATCAAATCACATTACAAATACTCAGGGAAAGGAGCTCTGCTTTATGAAAAACAATATTCAATTCTCATTATTAGTTATCAACAGCGTCCATCCTTGGTGAAAAAATTCTAATTTCTACTGTGTAAACCTTGAAGGAAGTACACAGGATGATTTTGAAAAGTGGATTTGTTTTCTTCCATTTAATATTAAATCTGGTTTTCTTTTTTTTCCCCTGAGGAAAGGAACACCACTTTTTTATCTTCTCTTGAAATATTTTTTTCTCTCTAGTTCTGATGAAACTTCACTATTTCTGATGAAGGAGGAAGTGGAGATGCCAACATTTGATGCTGATTCAGAGGCACCCACCACATGCTATAAAAGCTGCTGCCTGAAAGGGATTATGTGTTCCTTGAACTATTATATGCTTAAGGAGATATGAATAAACTTCCAAATTCCAAAATGTTTGAAAAAATAGAAATACTCCCACAGAAGAGAAAAAAAAAGAAAGAGAGAACGAAAAAGGAACTTGAAAAATAGAATCAATTCATGACAAATTTTGCCAACACATTTCATATGAAGAAGAAGTCAGATGTCCTGGAGTTATTTCTACAACTAGTCTACAAACAAGAACATTTTTTCAGTGCAAGAAAAAATGGGTTGCATCTGCTTATTCTTTAGTTCTAGAATATTTACAAACCTGTAGCAAAGAATAATCCAAAAAGGCTTTCGTGTTCAGTAGATGATACAATGAAGAATCAGAAGATTAGTTTGTTCTGTTACAATTTAGAGCAGCATTGAGGCTAAGTCATGCTAGACACTGCACAGACCATACATAAGTCCTTTGACCTCATCCTCTAGATCCTACATCAGAGAGTGAAAAGCATCTAAAAAGGGACCAATTTTTCAGAGCTTTCTTAGTCAGACATTGTCTCTTACATAGGCATGATGGTCACTTTTCACAGAGTCTATTTTCATGATCATTACTCTTAATCAGCTCCTTAAAATATATTAAATAGCTTCAGGTCACCATGCTGGTTTTGGTAAGTGCAAACTATTATCTACTTATTGGTCTGAAAGTTCAGACAGGAGAAAAAGTTACACCCTTAATTTTACTAGTCCTTAGCATTTATCAGGGTATTGTTTTAATCAGCAAAGAGTCATCGTGGGCTGAAAATCTGAATGCAACAATCCAGGAATTACTGAACCAAGCTATTTCATAATATATTGCAGTTCAGTTTCAGTATAACCCTAAGCTTTATTGCATTCTTCTCTTTAGAAGCAAATTTGCCTTAGGCATACTATTTTTGACAGTCTAGAATACATCCTCCATAAACCTAAATTCATATGGTAAGCTCTTATTCTTAAATCCAATCTTAGCCTCATTTTGGGAGAAAAACTAAAGATAAGGATCAGTTTCTACACTTGCCCGTAGCTGCTTCAGAAAAAGGAATGCAAACTGACAAAGCATCTTTATTTCTACTTATTATTCCAATTACTTATCTGCAGTTTGGATCATGATTGCTTCTATTTATACTGGGAGCCTACACATTGCACTATTTCTGCATGACTGCTTGTCAAACAAACACCTCAAACAACGATAAACAGCTCCCTTTGATAATTAGAAATTCAGAATTTTTCAGGGGAAACAAGTGAATATTTTTTAAACAGAAGGTGACTGAGCTGTGAATTGGGGCTGTATGTCTCAAATTTAGTAACTGAGACAGCTAGAAGTAAAACAAAGTCCTAAAATAAAGATCAGGGCACACAGTACATAAAGCAAACTTTCAGTAATAAAACATATTTACACACATGAAATACTCAAAGTTTGTAACATGCTATTTAGCGTGTGGCTGCACTCTGTAGGCATACATGAAAAATACTTCAGGTGATCCCCATTCTGACTAAAAAGTTGTTCAAAATTAGCATTAAATGAATGGGGTTTTTTACTAAGGGAGTACAAAAAATTGTATATAGGTAGCTCTGCCTCTATTTTGAAAGGCTATAAGAAATAGAATTAATATGTAATACCAACTGTCATTTACTAAAAAGCCATTATTTTAGGTCTTGTTATAAAGATTTTACACACAGCACAGACAAGAAAACAAAACCTGAACAATATTGTATGTTAGGAAACGATGTAATTAAGTCAAAGTGACAGTCATATTTCTATCTGAAAATTAGGGCAGCTAATGGGGAGCATTGACACAAACTGGTTTTAGCCTTCTAAGAACCTGAGGTGGCAGTGACATGCCCTATGGGTCTGGCTCTCAGGACACTCTCCATGACAAATTTCCTCCTTCACACACTGTGGAGCAAAGTAGCACTGAAGAATTACTTGAGAGAAAGTCTGTCAGCCCCTATAAATTTGGGCAGAAAGGCACAGGCGATTTTGAGGGAGCAGTACTTGATTTCCTTCCAAGGAAGTTAACATAATGCAGTCCACTTGTTAAGAGCCTGCTGTGGCAAGGTGTTGAGAGCTCTCTGGTTCAATGGGCCGTAGTCAGCGTGGGATGCTGAGCACATTTCAAGTTGCTCCCTGAATCATGCAGGCATCCAATATGCTCACAACAGTTCTAGCAGTCACCCTAAACATTTGCACATAACCCACGGACACAAAAAAAAGAAGGTTGAAGCATATGGCAAGATTTTAAATTTCTCTGAAAGACATCAGAGAAATTTACATGCAATCACAAAATATTACACATTCAAAAGTTTCAAAGCTGTTTGTAAAAGATCACTGTCATACTGTGGGATTGATTCTTCTGTTATTCTCCTTTTGCTTCAGTAAGCCCCTGCTGAGAATCTGAGAGTGCATTGGCTCTGCAGGTCTTTATGCAGTAGCATTTATTGAAAGATACTAGCAAACACAGAGCTGTAGTTAGACTGATGCCAGCATAACTCTTTTAGATGCTAAGGCAGGTTTATTTAAAGAAATCCAAACTTTTGCAGGTTCAGATTCGTCCTCTCATCTACCCAGGATGTTTGCTCCAGCTGAGAAGTTTCAGAGGGGTGCGTGTCTCCAGACAAGTGATATCTGCAAAATACTGCTCTTCCTCTCAGCCCCTTGCTCCCCCATTCATCTTGTGTAACTTACAAATGCTGAATATGCTATCTAATCCTAGAAGGCCCTTCTAAAACTAACTGACTGCCAGTTTTGGCCAGACAGCTGCTTTATCTTCCCCTATATTCAGGGCTCAGAGTCTCACCCCTTTTGACTGACAAGAAGCAAGTTGCCTTACCCTGCTAATCTTTGAGATTGTCACAACAATTCAGCATGGCATGTTGACAATACAGCTAAACTCAGACCTTCTGCTCCAAATGTAAATGTCCCTTACACTTTAGATAAAAGAAAACCTTTGCTAAATCCTTACCACAGCCATGGTTATAGTGATATTTTTTTTGGTGCCAATATTTGCTTAAGCGGTTCCTCGCTCCTTCTCTCTCCACTCCTCCATCACCACTCCAGCCCTTGTGTTGCCCCATTAATTATGCTGCTATAACTGTCTTTCAGGACATACCAATGACCAGCATACAAATTGGCAGGAAAAATGAAATCATGTTTAATACTGGTCAGTTTTCCCACCTCATTCTTCCTACAGGCCTGAAGAATGGCACCAAGAGAAGGGGTGGCGTGTCAGGCATACACATCAGTTTCACCACTAACAGATGGTCTGTGCAGCCATGCCCAATGAACTACATTAGAAACATGATTCACTGGGGAAGTTAATTCAGTTATACAGGCTGACTCACCACAGGTTTATTGTGGAATAGTGCAATTATGCTACCCTCTACAGAATACCAAGGCTAGTTTGGCAAGACAGCTAAGCTGACCTAACGCTGTGTCACTGCTAAAATTGGCTGTCCAGTCTCACCCCATGAGTCTCTGGCCATGAAGGTGCTCCTGCCCCAGACTTCCACCACCGTGGGCACCTGATTGACCCCCAATGGGAGCCATAATTCTATTAGCATATTTTTATAGGGTTCATTTTTTTCTAAGTCTAGAACCTTAAACTGAGTCACCATGGGGACAAGTGCCATGCAAAGGATACAGGGCAGTCATGCAGTTGGGAATGAGATGGCAGGAAAGGGATGAGACTGGCTCTTTGGGTAGCAGTGAGCAATTAAGCTGGTTTAGCTTTAGGGTCAAACTACATAATGACTAAAGAAAACACAAAGAAGCACTACCTATCTGTCAGTCTCCAGTGAGCATAAAAGGGCAAGAAGGTTCATTTTCCTGGCTTAACGTGGTGGCATGTGTTAGAACCGGGCAAAGAAAGTGGATTAATTTCTGCTGAAACAAGAGTTTTGGGAGGATAACAGGCATGGTTCATTAGCTCCACTAGGGGTAGGGGAGGGGAAGGTGGCTTTTCCCCTAAGGGCTTAGGTAAACACAGAACTTTACAGGAAAGTGCTTTAAGCAGCCAAGCTTGAGAGGAAATATCAGACTAATATTTGCATCTTAGCTGTTCTTTCAGCTAACAGCAGAGATATACTCTATGAAAATTACAAGATTAGTTATGCTTATTCTCTATCCCATGCAGGTTGTCATTCTTAATAGTCTTTTACTGATTCTTTAGTAAAAAGTTTCTGAAATGCATCTTCTCTTAGCTGATGATTTGACAATACGGAGACTTTGGCAGTAATGCCAACTGTGGAGTAAGAAGGGTTAATTTGGCATCCCACTTGGCCTGAGATTTCCCACTCATATATGCCTGTGCACTAAATGAGAGAAGCTAGGCTATACAGATGAAGAAGGTCTTGTTAGAAAAACTTATGGTGCTTGGAAGTATGTTCTTCTACTCTGAATACCTATCTAGTGGAAGGTGTCCTGCCCATGGCAGGGGGGGTAGAACTAGACAATCTTTAAAGTTCCTTTCAACACCCAAAATTTTATGGTTCTATGAATACAGACACAGGAACAACAACAACAACAAAAATTATAGTAAATTGAGAAGATTATTTCTCCCTCTCTATCCTTGCCCAGAGCACAATGTCATCTGTGAGAAGAAAGACCTGGATTTTATTTTCTACTCTTTAGATTTGTTGTCTTTTTTTTAATCTGAAGTTTTATTTTATAAAAAAGTGAACAGTTATAGGTAATTTTAAGGTGTATTTGTAATTAAGCCACCATTAGCTAGTATGATAGAAGCTTATTGGTTATACAATGAGCCACAGGCCCACAGCTCATACATCTTACATTTAATCAAGAGCACTGGACATTTTTATTAGCACCTGTTTTTAAGTAGTAACTCTTTGACTGGTTATAACACTAAATACCTGTTTCAAGTCAAAAGATCCAATGAATTTAGCTCCAATCTTTGATGACTTCACAGAATGTGGCATGGGCCATGAGTGACAGTCTGCACAGCCAGGGCTACCTCTATGGACATACGCCACCAATCTTGATGAATATAACCCGAGAGGTCATCGAGAGCCTGAGCAGACCTCAGCACAACAGGTGAGCAATTTGTTTAGCTTTTGCACCCTGAAAAAAGGTTTAGCAATAAACTGACCACCCCAGTTAGCAACTCACAGCACTGCAAGTGGACTTGAAGCCAAGTGCTTCTTCACTGGTGACATGTTTTCTCACAAAGTCTGTCAAGCCAGTTTTCCTTTTAAATCTTCTAACTGAAGGTTTGGGGACAAACTACTGCCATTTTAAAGGAGATGAAACTGTGACTTCTCTGTTATGGAATCCAGCCCTCCAAAGTTCAGACAGAAATTCCAGGTTGTTTTGTTATCCAGTATTGCTTATTCACCTGTTACCAGCCCCACAATGTTTCCATTCAACAGAGAAAAATTTGCTTGATTCCTACCTCTCAACAAACAGAAATTAACTGACTTGCTTGCAACCATGCATGAAGACATTAGACCCAGCTGCTGTACATCTATAGCAGGCCTCGAGTTAAGATTAAAGCAGTGAACAGTGCCAAGTAAATTGACCTAACCAGCAGTTTTCTCTGGAAAGAATACTGAACAGCACTGTAATATACCTCCTCTAATTTTCTTGTGTCAGCACTAAAGATAACATTAGGTATTTGCTTCACATCATTTACAAGGAAAAAAAGCTTGCATGGGAAAGTGGAGCAAGGAGCTGAAGTTGTAAGGGAAAAGTGTGGTGAAATGCAGGTTTGTGGGAAGGAATCTGGGACAGAAATAGGGAAGGGCATTAAAGCCTTCCCTTTGGCATTTGCTTTCTCCAGAGCTGCCCCACGCTGCAATGCTCAGGCTTAAAGAGAACTGCCTGCACAAAGCAACTCGGGACAGGTTCCTGCTTCACTTGAGCACTTCTCCCAGGGAGAGCTTGCACGAGGTGCAGGTTTCACACTGTTTCCCCCTGCAGGCTCAGCCCCGGCAGCAGAAAGCCCCCGGGTCTCACCCTGAGCCTGGGTTTCCACGCGGTCCCTGCAGCCGTCATGGCACTGCCGGCAGGGATTACTAATTCTGGCAGCGTGGGACTGCAGTGCTGACACCTGCCTACCCAGCCCCAGACCTGCAGCTTCCTTCACAGGCCCTCCTGCAGACATCACATTGGAACAGCTGTCAATCACCCGTGCCCCAGGACAGAGCCGTGCAGCTGACCTGCAAGTGAAATATTTCCCCCTACTAACCCCTGAGAGCCACCAAGGGCTCCCTTTAACAACTTAAGATGTCACTATGTCAAACAAAAATGGTAGTAATTTCTGGTTATGAAGTGAAAGTTAAGTTTTGTTTCCTAGTAATTACTTATATCAAAGGAGAAGAAGACCGAATCAGTGACCTGTTCTTTGCTCTTGGTTTTCTTTGAGCCCACTGATCCTTGCGACAGCAACAGCCGTAGGAATCACAGCTTCCTAGAGCCTGGCAGCTCCACAGTCTAGCAAGTGCGTTGTGGTACTGAGCTTGAAGTTATGCCCTAGTGAACAAAGAGCAGCAAGAAAGCTGAGCAGTGAACAGCCAAAGGGACCAGGGATCAAAGGATACTCCATCTCCTGGCTTTGGTGGGGTGATAACAGGACAGGCAAAATACGTCTGCTAAATATGGTCTGGAGATGGTATCATCAGTGGGGACTTAACCTACACTGAAGACAGAAACCCAAACCAAAACATGAGCTTGGAAGTGTGTTAATGTTTAGCTATTCATAGCCCAGCTGATCTGGCAAGCCATGTACTTGTTCCCTCTGCCAATAAGATTATAAGGATCTAGATACTTGGGGTTAAATATGAGAGAAAATCTTAATGAATTCAATATGGCACCTTCATGTTGCTTATTTTATATGGCTACTCAAATACTTATATTTTAAAAATATAAATGTATTCCTTCTGTGGAGAAACAAGAATATGGCTATTGGCCCTCTATTGAAAAACAGCTTATGTGGCAATTTTTAGCTAGATTTGGTTTAAAAATGAACTATGCACACATAAAAAAAATGTATTTTTCTAACGAGAGACTTTCAAAGAGCCTTTTGAAAATTAGCTATGCATTGGAGCCAAATATTTCACAAAAATAACTTGAAAACAATACACTGGCATTTTTTCTTGGATTACTCTCAAACGGAGGCTTCTGGCTATAATAGTATGCAGCACTTGCATGATATGGACTATTGCCTTGGGACTGAGAAATCAATTCTGCAAAGCACTAAAAATGCTGAAGATCAGCACTTTGTGGGATACCACCAATTCTTTCTGGGACTAGTTAGTTGCTGAGATACTCAAACTGACTTAGTGCTACTGATGTATTTCAAATGTTAAACATAATCTGTAAGTCTTAATACTACTTTAGCAAATGGTTTTTCTTTCAAGCATCTACAGACAAATCCTTTAAAGTCTCTTCTGCAAAAGACTGATGTTTGTGTGTGTATACTTCAAGGAAAGCTGTGGATTAACTCTGTAGGTCAAGGTATATGCAACATTCAAAACTGTGTTTTACTGGAAATGGTTAAATATATTGCTTGGGGATGGATGAATTACTTTTATAGAGAAAACACTTATGAAAAAATAACCAGGTAGATATTTGTGGCTTAAGATCTAATGGCAAATAGAGGATCTATTTTTTAAAGCATATATGGACTACAGTAATTTTACAGTGTCTTGGATTGTTCAACTATTCAGAAAAATTTAAGCATCAGTTTTTCCTATTCAGCTGCAGCACTTCTGAAACAAGCTAATACTTACAGATTAAAGTGGTGTTCTAGATAAGTAACTGGAGTGCAAAAATTTTATGATGAAGATTTAGAGAAGGATTAACATAAGTAGCTGTGCCAGTGCTGGTTGACGCTCAAATACCTACCCATAAGTTGATTTTTCAGAAAATATTTGCTCGGCTCTTAAAAATCCGTTCCTCTGACGATTTTTTCTAAAGTGAAGCATCTCTAATCACAAGTCGTTTGAAAATTTATTCTTTCTTCCCA
The DNA here is from genome assembly GCA_013399945.1 of Ploceus nigricollis. Lineage (NCBI taxonomy): Eukaryota > Metazoa > Chordata > Aves > Passeriformes > Ploceidae > Ploceus > Ploceus nigricollis. Next base: position 165,268 of record VXBC01012116.1, read on the forward strand.
CTAATGCATTTTGATAACTACACTTTTTACACTTCTAACTATCAATAGTGAAAGAGTGAAGAGAGAGTTTCTAAAAGTGAATCTTGTCAGCAAATAAGTCATTAGTATGCCACCTAAATAGCTTCAGTCTTGGCATGCTAAATAGTCATGCTCTGATAAGATTTTGGCAAGACCCTTTCATTATTCTTGCAAAGAACACAAGTAATTAAATCATTAAGTACTCAGTTTTCTTCGTTTCGTATAGGAATTGGTATTTTTCCCAGTCAAAGGCAATATACCTATATGCAGAACATGACTATTACTATTACACTAAATAAGGCAGTAACTCTCATAAAGAAATACAAAATAAATGACTAAAGTATATTAACTCTGCAAACATTACATGTTCAGCTGTCATTCTCTCAAAATAGAGAATAATGCATTCTGCTCTAAAATGCCTATATAAAGGCTGAAGAAGTAAGCTGCTTTCCTTACAGAGTTTCTCAAATTTTCTTCTATAGCACAATTGGCTTTGTGTGTGTTTGGGGAAAAGGTGTCCAAAAGCTTTGTGAATTATTCAAGAAATCTAAAAGTATTACAGAGGACATGTCCCAGAACACTTTGTCCCTGGCTCAGGGCCTCTGCTCAGCAGCACACACTGAAGGAAAGCATAGTCTGAGGCCCTATAATTGATGCCTACTGGTGATTCTTTTCTTTGCACAGATCTCCAGCACCTGCTTGCTTTCTCCCCATAAATGCCAGTGTGGATGCAGACAGGCAGTCGTCTCTGTACTCCTTCTATTTCACCATGCTTTCTTTTCATCCTGATCTCTCTGGATTAGGGGGCTAAGGATTTGGGCTTCAGGTCCCAAACTGTTTTAATCCTGCCTGTAAGTGAAATGCACACATGGAAAATAATGAGTGGAAGTGACCACTTACCTGACGGTCTGATACAGAATCACAGGATTGCCAGGGTTTACCTAATCCAGCCATCATTCTACCACCACCATAATCATCCCTAAACCATATCCCCAAGTGCCACATCCAGATGCCACTTGAATATTTCCAGAGATGATGACTCCACCACCTCCCTGGGCAGACTATTCCAATGCCTAACCATTGTTTCAGTAAAAATTCTTTCCTAATATCAAATCTAAACCTCTCCTGATGCAACTTAAGGTCCTCTCCTCTCATCCTTTTATTTGAGACATGGCAGAAGAGACCAACTCCAGCCTCACAACAACCTCTTTCCAACCTCCTTCATACTAAAGAACCCGCAGTTCTCTCAGCTGTTCCTCACAGGACTTGTGCTCCAGACCCTTCACCAGCTTCACTGCCCTTCTCTGGACTTGCTCCAGCACCTCTTTTTGAAATGAGGGGCCCCAAACTAAACACAGGATTCAAGGTCTGGCCTCACCAATGCTGAGTAAAGGGGGACAAGCACTGCCCTGGTCCTGCTGGCCACACTATTGCTGATACAGGCCAGGATGCCATTGGTTTTCTTGGCCACCTGGGCACACTGCTGGCTGACATTCAGCTGTCTGTCAACCAGCACTCCCAGGTCTCTTCCTGCTGAGCAGCTCTCAAGTCACTCCTCCCCAAGCCTGTAGTGCTGCATGGGGTTGTATAAATGGTTATATACCATTGTATAAATTCTGGGGAGGGATGATGGTACAGAAACAGATTTAAATGCTTAATGTCACCACAGAGACAACTCTTGGCAGCTCCTTTTTCGGCTACAAACTTATCCAAATTATGTGTCTGAGATAATCAGCACTACCTGCTGCTATGCCATCTATCTGCTACCAATACAGCCACAGCCTGTGGAAAGGAGCTGAGACTAACAACCTCACACACAAGTTTAGCCTATTTCATAGACCTCCAAGCACTTAGACAGAGCCCATGAAGACTGAGAAGTGTGAGGACACCGGCTATGAGATTGCCTATGTAGCCTTAGTGTGGTCCTTCATGTGTTTGTAGTATGGCACAATCTTTACAAACATGCTCATTCCATCCCTGTCTAATGCCACGCACAAGATGGGCATATTCAAGAGTCACTCTTTTCCAAACATGTCCCATCACAAACCCAAAGTTTCACAATATATAAAATGGCAGATTGTAAGGATGATCTGGAAGGAAGAAGAACCCATGAAATAGAGCCCTGAGACAGTGTTTGTACTTCCAGGTTTGCCAGCACTATTCCAGCAAGATGCTGAGCATCCTCATCCCTCCTTTCCCCATTCATGACATATGCAGAATAATATCAGCTTTCTTGGTAAAGTATTTGAGATAGTTATACCAAAAAAAAACCATAAAAAAGGATATGCAATAGTCAGGTCTGTCTTTTGAGAGACAGGAGTTTCACACCTCACACACATCCTCCCTTCTCAGTGGAAAGGCTGAAAAAAACTCTACACCTTTCAGTTTAAAAAAATCTAAACATTCCTAATCCTTGGATCACACCTGGAACTATTTATTACCAAGATCTGATCCTGTGATGGGATTAGTTCAGCCTCAGTGTTACAGTAACTCCACTGTGGTTTCACTCCTAACAGGGAATAAAAATACATACTTCTGGAGTTATGTTTCATATTAGATGGTGAGCATATTTGTATGAGCCCTCATTTTCCCATTCAGCTTCAGAGGATCCCATTACAGAGTTTTGTATGGTTATTTTCTACTCTGCATTGGGTCAAGCTTTCCCCAGGGTACACTCCTAATTCATGGTCTTCTACATTATTATTACCCTTTTGACCTAAATGATTAGCCAAAGTTTGAGGCCTTGAGGGCTGTTTCTATTAGGAGAAAATTATGAAGTCAAGCATCTTTTAGGCATATCTAGTTAAAAAAAACACCTCCAAAATCACCCACCCCCAATTTTACTCCCGTTTCCTTCAATGCAGGAGATATACAACAACAACAAAAAATCCTTGCCTTCCCGTCTTGAAGCCTGTTCAACCAGCACTGAGACCTTTGTAGGACTGCCACAGTGATTATCTAATTCTTTCTTATTTTCACATTTTCTTCCTCCTTTGAGTCTTCTAGTAAGCTTTTTCTCCTGCTTTTTTCTGTCTTTTGCTTTGCCCTACTCTTCTAGACATATCCAATTTCCACTGAGATTAATTTAATATCCAGTCATACTCTTCTTCCACTTAATTCAAGTGTCTGAGCACCCTCACTTATGCTTTTGTTTCCGGAGGTGAAATGTGCTAGAGTTTAGGGTGCAGGCTGCTACTGTTTGAGCTGCTGCTAAAATGAACTTACCTGTTCCTTAGAGGAAGGATGTAACATTCACCAAATTCCATGGTACTTTACAAGTTCACATTTCTGGAATGCTGGGAGACCCTTCTGGTTTGCTTACATAGCCCACTCATCTGGCTCCAGAGTCTGCAGCCAAACCAACACTTCTGCTGGTTGTACCAGAGCAGTGAGTGATGGCAGCAGTCCTGTCCTCCCCCAGCCTCCTCTCCCTCACTGCTTGTAGGATAAACAGCTGTGATAGCTCAAAGGATAGCGTGGTAGAGGGTCAGGAATGAGAAGTCAAGAGTGGGGGAAAGGCAGGACGGTGCTTTTGGCACTGGTGTCAGCACACCTCGCTTGAAGCATTCATCAAACCAGCCTCATCCATTGAAATCTCCCTGAGCTCTGAGCAAGCAAAAATGCTTGTAAAGTGGATGCCAGTAGCTGCCAGTTCTAATCTGAGAATGGTGTGGAAAAGCAGTGAATTTTTAAATTATGGCAGTTATGTAGAGTAGCATAAGTGTCTCAATGCTTTCTACCTGTCATATTTAAATATCTATCCAAAATGAATTAAAGAACGTAACAGAAAACATGCTCATGATGAGTTCCAACTAACACAAGGGGGTTTTGGTATTTCATAGCCCTAACTGCTGAAACCCTTCAAAATTTTAAGAATGTAGGAACCTTCAAAAGACCACTGTGAAAGATAAGTGCAATTTACAGAGACTTGCCCAACATTAACAATGCCATTTGTGGTACAGCACCCACATCCTCACCTCCTCACCCATCTGATCCCAGTGCTTTCTCACAGTGGAAGTCCAACTATTATCTTGGGGAAAACTTTGTGTGAGTAAGCTCTAAAAATAGCTATAGAGAAGCACATCAGAGAATGCCCTGCTACTATTTCCTCTTGCAGATGCACATTTTCAAACAAAACTCCAGCATCAGTTCTTGAGGCAATGCACACAGCATTCTCTAAACTGCCCAAACAGTTGTGCTATACCTATAACTCCAATCTAATAACACAAATATTAAAGCGGAAAAAGCTTGCATAAAATCTATATTACCACATTAATCTTAAAAGGACATTTGGCTAATATAAAATTCAGCATCATCTTCATTGATGGTTCAGGGAAATAAAGTTGTAATAAATTGCCTCAAGGCAAAGTACTAATGATTGAATGAGGCTATGCAATTAAGATGTAAGTTTTTTAATCACCTTTGAGGTTAAACATAGAAGAATTATGTGTAAAAGGGCAATTAAATGCCAGAACTTTCAATCTCAGGTCTCCTCATCAAAGATTCAGTTACCTAAATTGTTTTCCACTATTTCAGAAGAAGAGCTGGATATAACAATATTTCATGCCCCACAAGAGGAAGTAAAGAATGCTCTTTCAAACAAAAGCATTACCAAGCTATCAAAATCTTAACAAAGAAAAATAAACGAATCAAGATTGATCTCTAGTGCTCTCAAGTTCCTGAATTCCTAAATGTTAACATTAAGTTATAAAAGGGAAAAGTAGTGGAAAATGTAGCCATTATCATCTTCGTACCACATCCTCAAGTAATACGTATCTTAATGAAATATGAGTTGCATGAGCAGTGCATTTGATATTTCTGTAACTTTTTATATAATTTCACATGCTCAGTTTAAAAATACTTTCCTTCTGAAATGGTTTAAGATTTATTTTTAAGAGGAAAATGGATTCATTTATGCTCTGATCCTGCAGATGATTATATATCTGACTGTCTTTGAGTAAAATTATTCAAATGTAAGTGTTTTCAAGACTGTCAAGCCAATTTAAGTTTTCTTCAAGGGACACATGATAAATCCTAATACTTAGTAACTGAAAAATTAACCAGCTTCAATCTACTGTTATTCATGAAAGTTATAGGAACATGCTATGCATAGTATTGAAAAAAATAAACTTTTTCTACATTTCCAAGGAATGTTAAGATGGAGCAATTTAATAACCTGACTTGTTTTGTGAGGTTTTGTGCCCCTATCTCTAGCAGAAAAAAATGGGGAAAAAGAAATATTAGAAAAGAGGTTTCTCACCCAAGATCAGTAATATTTCTATTACTGCACTGTAAGATTTAAACTACTATATTTTCATAATATAAACAAATAAAGACCACATGCAATTTTCCCTTGGGCAGAATGAAAAAGGGAGAAGAGAAAAGAAAAGAAAGAAGCACATTTGACAGATGCTAGTCACTTACTACATGATAAGCTGTTAGAAGGCATATCTATTTCAAAATAACTAAATAAATTCAAAATTCACACCAGTTTGTTGCAAGAACTCACTGTTTTTATTTTAGACTAGGAATGTGTTATTTTGCTGTAACTTAAAATAGCCATACACAATCCTCCTTTAAAAAATACCACACTGAAAAATGTTCCCTTAAGATACACATGACAAAACCAACTCTCCTTGTGATCGAAGTGAAACCGAAGTATCCCTAATTAAAAACTTACCTCCAAAGTGGACAGAAGAGTTTAGGAAGATGGGAGGAAAAGAAGTGTATTAAAATGTGGTGCTTTTTACCTTATGCAAAAATGTGTGTCTGTCTTCTCTTCATTTACACCTCTAAGCCTGTAGCAACAGTCGCAGTTGTACTGTACAAGTTTCACTGTGCATTGGTTGGAGTAATTATTGTTATTTACTACTGCCATTTTCATCAGGTAAAAAGCCAGTTCTCTGACTTTCAATAAACTTTCAAGTCTCTTCCCAGAGCTATTTACAACAGCCTTTCTAGCTTAACATTTCTGAGATATGTAGGCAGGTTTTCTGACACATGGAAAAGAGTGCGAATTACTGGAGTATTCAGCATCATAAAACACAGTCACTGATATAAAAGCTGAAAATGTGCATACCAGCTTTTTATTGTGCGTTTACAACCCAATTCAAGTTTATGAATAAAGTCTCATTAAAAGTTGAATTATTGCATATTGGGTACGCTGGCATTGTAATAACACTAAACCGAAAACCAGAATCAATTGCATTTCTCTTGGCTCTATGCAATAGAGCTTCTCCCTGTACATCTGTAATTTTTAAAAATTCCTCCTGCTTCTACAACAACCTTCTCCTAATTTTGTTCAATTTTCTGCTCCACTAACTTAAAAGTCATTTCCTTAAGAAAACAGATGACAGACAACCTGAGTGACTGATTATATTGTGCCATCACTTTGTTTTTTCTCTGAGGCCTTGGTTTAAGAGGATGGATGTTAGTGTAAATGACAGAAAGGGGAGCTTCGCATAGGATTTCACGTCTGTTCAAAGACAAGCTAATGCAGCCTTGCTGAGGTGCAATCAACTTGACAAATGGATGCTGTGCAGCCCTGTGCCTCCCACTGAAACCCGAGAGTCTGATTTACACAATATTCCCCCTGTAAACGGAGGGAAGCCCAAATTCCAATCAGACTTAACGCTGCTCGGCTGTATAATGGGTTGATCTGATAATTCCTCCCATATAATGAAATCTGATAATAGTGGGAAAAAATACATCAGAGAGAATGGAATACATTAATGAACTTGTAAAAATACACTTAAGTCTTAACAGATTTAATAAACAGAGGAAGGATGGCTCAAACCGGGAGTCTTCATATGTGGTCAGCAGTTCTCGGGTTTAACAATGAAGCTGTCTGAAAATACAGAGTTTCTATTTACAATTGACTACATTCACCACACCTTTTTTCAGATGGCCAGGAAATGAAAAAAAAAAAAAAGCATTTAAATATCAAAGTAAGCTTTGTAATATGTTTACGTGTCTTGCCTTGTTCTGTTTCCCGTTCAAATTAAACTAATTCTATGATACAAGCTGTTTTCTCAGGGAAATGTGAGTCAGATAGAAATGTTTTCCTACAAGAAAAACAGTGTTTCACTTACTGACTGGAAAGAATAGGAAACATTTGCTTTTAGACTTTTAAGATTTTTTTGAATTGAAAAACAAAGACAATTCCATTTCAAAACACTTTTCACACAAGTTCGACAGCTGGCACAAAAATTAGCTGAATGTTTACATAGAAAAATGTGACACAAATGTCTATTAGAATCAGTACTTTTTCTGTATCATAATAAACTCTCATTGTCATTGTTCTCTACAAATAAATATTTTGCCTTAGCAGCTACAATTGCAACCAGAAGCTGTTCTCACACATCTACAAGTTGAGTAGTGCAGGATTTTTAGGGTTTTATTTACTTTGCTGTTGTCACAAATAAAAGAAAAAAAGAAAAAAACTTATGCAAACATTTCATGCTGAAGTGAATGGATTTCAACAGCTGCTGATTTGGTGACATCGAGAACCCCAGTGGAGATGTCCTGCTGAATTAACGTCTTGGAAATGTTAAAAAGAAACTTCAAACAGCCCTCGTTTAGCAGGCGGTCGAGGCTCGCTCTCGGTGGGGATCATGTGAAGACTAGCAGAGCAGTCACTCAGTCATGAATCAGACTTGTCAATAGTTGCCTATTTTCTCAACAGGTGTCTCAATCACACGTCATAATCCTTCCCCCATAGGCTTCTGTTTAACAGAAATGGCTCTGGCACGGGATGCTGCTTTTTCTTATATGAGACATATATTGACTTCTTACTTAGCAGCTCCCTCCTCCAGCCTCTGCTGAGCTTTGTGCTTGGTATAAACATGTCTCTCTTGCCTCTGTGAGCCAGCAGGGAAAGAACGGGGACTGTAACACAGGAGCGAGGAAGCTTTTAATCCTTTGTTATTGCTGCAGATAAGCACGGCAAACACCAAACCATCACTCGCTGTTCTGTCAGATAATTATGAAGTGCTGTTATGGTGAGGTACCCTTTGTGAAGCCCTGTGCAATAATGCACTTGGTACTCAGACAGAAAAAGGCATCACTGACATAAAATATCTTATGCTGGCTAAAATTGTAGGGAAATGCTTCATAATAATTAAACAACAATAACAAAAAAGTTTAAATTAAAAACCCAGGAAGCCACTTTCAAGTAGGTATTTTTAATGTACCTAACTTTCAATCATTACTTTTTACAGTAGTTTTTGTAATTAAATTAATTTTCCTAAGTTTTGAAGTCCTCATTTCTTTTATAGGACACATAAATTCAGGCAACTACAGAAGTAAATCAAGTCCTTTGGGTCCCAGATGTCAGAATCCAGAACAAATGCAAGTGTTCACAGAAAATTTTAAACTACATACAGTTTTTACCCTATTAAAAAGTGTTATATCTATGCTTACCCCTATGGTCTTTGAGTCACATCAGTATTAAGCAAAACAACAAAGAGACTTAAAGAAACTTTGGTTGGCTTTTCTATCAAAAAGCAACAAACCAGTAAATATTCTACAGTTCATCTTAAGCTTGCACAGATCATACAATTTCTAATGTATCACCAAACTACTCTGGGCTTCCTAACCCTACCTTTGTTTTCTAATTTTACTTATTATATGTCTACAAAATGCTGATGAGCTAAAGCAATTTTCTGTATTTCTAGGCCAGTCTCTTCCTGTATCAATGGAAGAAGTGTGCTTGCAAAATAATGTGGGCTGTAGTAGCAGCCTGCTTCACTTTTATAGTAACAGCTCCTGTAGAAACTACAGCTTCTACATGACTTGAAAATTAAACATAAAAGAAGATTTACAAAAAAATATATCAGCTTTATGTAATGTTTTGAGATCATAAGCTCCCTTGTATCAGACTTTATTAAAATGTTCCAAAAGGAAGGTAAACTCTCCAACTGTAAGACTGTATACAACTTAATAATTTTGAAATAACTTTGAAATGCATGCCAAATGAAGTTAGACAGTAAAACTAGTGTAGTTTGATCATTCCAGCCATATGTCAAAATTCTTCCACATTGTTGGATAACATGAAAGTGCAGCACCAGCTTCTGTCACCCTCAATTTAAAAACTTTTGATATACTACCTCTGAGCATGGAGTTGTTTAAATACTATCTCTAACATCAGTAAACTGCATGTACCACCTGCACCATGACTTGAATTACTGAAACACAACACTACACAATTAAAGAGATCTTCTCAGATTTCAGCAAAAAAAAACATTGTACTGGAGAAATTTATAGCAAAGGAAAATATTTAAAATGTATTTCAAACGTGAAATATAATTTGATTCTGTATCCGATGTATACTTCATACTGGAAACACCACAGTGACAAGCTATTTTAAGTATGTTGATAGAAACTTATAGTCTGGGCCTGGTCTTGAAAATGCTATGTAAGTGAGTGATTTTACATACAAGTTACTCCTGTGAATTAATTTGAACTACTCACACAAGTCCTTTGTAATGACATAGAAATTTTTGCAATTTCTGTCAGAATGAATATAAAATATGTACACTACTTTCTATGTAGACAGACAGACTGTCAGTATATTCTTTTTGTTTTTGCTCTGGGGCAATTTGGAAGAACTCTGTTCCTAATCATAGTCATAATTTTATTATATTCAACAGTGTATAAGTATTTTGACATAGGATTGGATTAATAAGTTGGTTTCAACATCACTGCTCAGATGGATGCTGCTTCCTGCATATTTGTAAGAAAATTTGCATTTTTTAAGATGTCTTTTCTCTGCATTTTTTGACACTACATAAGGATATTATGCAAAGAGTATGCCAGATGGTTATTTAGAGAACATAAATATATTCTCTGGAAATGTAACTTTTAATGACATTTACTGAGAAAACTTACTGGGCACCAATTGATTGATTCTGAATGGGAGCCCAGCTTCATACAAACCACATTCATCAAAAGCATCCTAATCATACCACCATGTTAACATTTTGAACTTTACTTTCAGTACTTAAGGAATGGAATTCAAGAAATAATCAAATTTAGGGGAAATTTACTCTTATTTTTCATTTATGAAGACCTACTTTCAACACTGATAAGGCATTCTTGCTGTATTCTCTGCTTTCTCCCAAGCAAAGAGTAAGAATTGATAAAAAGGGAGTAAACCTCTAACATTGACATATAAGCATTGTAAAATGGAACTTTCAATGGGTAATCCACAATGATGCAAGTTCCATCTCATTCAGATGCAGATCATTTATTCCAGAAAAAGACAACATTAAAAAATTGATATCAAAAGTAAGGCAAAGGCTACAGCAGCAAATGCTTAGGCACATGGTCAGAATGATATCAAGAAACAAGAAAGTGTTATTACCAGTAGAGATAGCATTGATATACTAGAACTTGATCACATTTAGCTCTAAGTCCTAAAATTTAAAAGGTATATTGGAAGATCAGATGTTTTCTGGAAAAAAAATATGGCAAGGATGTAAAATCTTCCCTGTATTTGAAGACTAAAGAAGCTTAAGTTATTCTGCTTATGGGGCAAGGTGGGGGTAACCTGACAAGTGGACCTGCAATACCTATAACAAGAGAGATTTGCTGGAAGATGTCTTAAGAGTATCAAAGACAAAACCTAGGTCTTGTAAAAGGTAGAGGAAGATGAGATTGGAAGAAAGGTGCACAACTTTTCCCCAAAGTAGAGAGGAGTGATACTGAGATTTTTCTTTCTTCTGCCCAACAAGGAATGGAATCTTCAGATGCACACTCTGAAACACTGCCTTTAGCGAGATTCCAGAGCCAATGCACTACACCAGTTACTCACACTGTCCAATCCACAACCTGAAAAGGCATTCTGAATTCTTAATATAACAGAAACCAAAGCATGGCACCTGGTTATACCACTTTTAGCTAGCAACTTGGCTTGTTTACTTCCTAATTTCTACTTGAAATGGAGAACATGACTGCAAATGCAGAAGTTCATAACATACAACCTAGAATCTTCTTCCATCTGATAAAGACCATCCCCCTAAAAACTGCATTCATGATCAAACCATCCGTCAAATACCAGTCTTTGATTCTCTGGGCTGCTGCTCTCTCAATTGTGAATGATTTGTGATCTGGAACAAGGTTTTAGGAGGGAGGTCTAGGAGGGAAGTAAGAGTCATTACTCAAAACAAGACACTGCTCTTCAGGATACAACCCAGGCACATATCTCTTCTCAGGACAAGGGGCATGAATTCCTGTGATTTCAACAATGAGCCTTTACTTTTCTATGCTTCTCGTCACTTCTTTTTCTACAACTGTGAACAAAATTTTCCACTCCAGTCACTTTTGTCCAGCTGGAGGCAATGGGCACGCAAGTGCCAGCTACAATGTTTTGTAAAACAAAATAGAAAGAGCAAAAGGGAGTTCAAAATACAAATTACTCATTCTACTATAAAAATCATGAGACATCTGGAAACTGCAGCTTTCATGCAACCTAGGCTTTAAAAAAATAACTATAGGAACATCAGTTCTTAACATGACTGTGCTCAGAGATGTGGTGGTTTAGTCTTGAGCACTAAGAAAAGAGCCCATCTAAAACAAAGATGGGATCCTAACCCCAGATGATGTAGCTGCATTTAGTATTTCACCTCACATCAACCTCCACTCACACCAGCTGAACTCGCATTTTTGACTCTGTACCTTGCACAGACCAATCATGTGGTAACCTAATGGAACACCTCATATGTAGACCTACATGAGTACAGAAATGTTTACAGGAACAGGACATTTAGCCAGAATTTCTTAAAGAACTAGTGTTTTAAAAGCTATGTGTGCTCTTTTTTATAAATACTGTAGCATGGAGTATCTCAAACCAGAAGTCCAGAAGTAGAGGGTGTATTTTAAATGTAGACTTTAATTTTTATCACAAGGCCTTGATTTGTACTTTAGACTTTATTTCACAGTCTATATTATTTTAAAGCCTCATGATTAACCTCTAACTTTATTAAAACTGTTCAGATGAGTGCTACTACATTGTTACACATAGCACTATCCTTAGGTTTGCTGAGGGAACACATCTTGCCTAAATAACTAAGCAAGTGATGATAACCTTTGAAACAATTTCTGGCAGGCTGTTACATCAGGCTGTTTCATACCTTCTCATGCTTTCTTTCATTAAAAAAAGTCTTTCAGGCAAATAATATATTTTTTTTTATAATTTTACACATCACTTTAAAAAGCTACTTTTTGATTTAATCAAAAGTCTCTGGTACCTTTCAATCACATCGCTTTTTTGTCTAAAGTTGAAAGCTTATTGAAAAATAACAGTTTACTCCTTACTGCTTTTCTCACTGTCATGATCTCAAACTAGATGTTCCTTAAGATTTTCCATAATTTTATCAAGTTCTATCCTTCCTGTTTTTTCAACTGGTTTCAGTACAGTTCTCTCCACTGCGCTGCTTATTTTGTCACATTTCCCAAGTTTTACTATAACCCAGTGCTTGTTATATTGCTGTATGTTCTGGAGGCTATTGAGATATGAAACGCTCTTGGCATGTTATTCTAAAAGGCATATCTTGTACACAGAAAATAATCTGATTCTGAAGTTAACACTTAGCTTGCTGCTTTTCCTTCCAGATGATATAAAGTATAACTGTGACATTTTATTTGGTCATTGGCTTAATGCAAGTTATTTGGGGCTTTGACAGGTAAATAAAATCCTGCTGTTTACTCATGACTTGCCAACTCTGTTAGGATAGGAAGATGTATGTCTAAACATATTAAAACACAGATTCGTAAGGCAGATGCAGTATGGCCAGTACGACCTAAAAAGTCAAAGTGTATATATGTAAGTGTATATATATCTTAGAGCAGCCATTTCTCTGGATGAAGAACTAAGACATATTGCACTGGAAAGGATTGTGTTGAGGGGTAAGTGTGGACATCCACTGCCATGCTGCTCTGCTGACTCTCTGAGAAGCTGCTTTTCTTGTAAAACTTCACTCATGAACTTCCTCATAAGTGAAAGTTGCTCTCACCAAGCAGCTCCAGCCATATTAAAGCTATCAGCTTTTGATTTTCTTTTTCATATTTCATTACAATTCTGTTAAAACATTTGTCATGGAGCAAAACTGAGAGTCCAAACAGCAAAGTTTCTTTAAAATCCTAAATACTGTTCTTTGTTGAATGTTGGTCTTGTATCACTTAACACTCAGAAACACTTTGACCTGAAAAGTGAACAAAGCCATCAAAAATAGGGAGGATTCAGCCAAGATCCTTTATTTTTCAGTACTATATACATATTTCTCTTATTCTGATTAAAAGTTGCAGCAAAACAAATTGTTTGAGTGAAGAGTACAAACTTTGACTCTTTCCATTTACATTTGTCTCAGGTGTTACCTTTTCTAAATGCAAAATAATTTATTTAAAAGTATAACTTTCCCTTTTATATGAAAAGATAATATATATTGTCCAAAACACAATTTCTTTACACTCTACTAAACACAGACGGGGATGGCTAGAGGCTACAAATCTTTAGGTTCTCCACTGATGCATAAACTAAACAAAAAAGACAACCTTACTTGTTTCAGAAAGCTTTATTAGAATAGGAATCTTTGAAGACAAACACAAAAGATTCTAATATGTTTAGATTTTATAATGTAAACAACTAATTTAATGCATCACTAACAATATACAATGCTCGCCATCTTGCAACATGAATGCAAGGAAGAAACTGATGTAATCTGTGAGATATTTCAAAATAATTAATTTGAGAATAAAAAAGAACTTTTATTGTGCAAACTCTCCTTGTTTGCCTTTTTTAAAAGGATCAGAAAACTGCAGCACTTGAACCTTTGTTAAATGAAGGTAACAAGAAATCTTTTGAACTAGCCTCTAAATTAAGAACATGTAATTGCCTGAGAAAGGGTATTTGATCAAAAGGGTTTTAAGTGTTACTTATCAGGAGAGTTGCAAAAAACTCAAGATTCAGTTTATTTAAATGAGGGCCAAGAAACTTTCAAATTATCTTAAAGTAGTTTGACATGTCTAAATTGTGTCTTTGCCAGCATGTCAGACTTCCTCGCTAGTATTTTCATTCTGTAAGGGCAAATGGGGTTTTAAGCACTTCTGGATCAAGCCAATGTTTGATGCCACCTTTTAATTTCCTTAGCTCCCTCTCCAACCCACATCTTCTTGCTTAATTATTTCGCAGCTTATAAAATTATGGCAAACATTCCTTTGCCAGTTTTTTTTTCCTATTATTTTTCTCACAAGCATGGACAGACACATGATAACCAAAAAAAAAAAAAAAAAAACAACTTCTATATTCTATACACTGAGCCTTTACTTTTTATTTAATTTGGAAGAATGATCCTGTTTTGTGGCATTCCAAAATCAAGTCCCAGGTTCTGCAGTATTATCTGCACTGATGAACCGAGGCACCCTGGGAAGCCCCACTCATAGGCACAAAGGTTCTTGTATGCCCAGCTCCTCACTAAATTACTGATAGTCATTTATGGTATTATTATACCACTTCACATAAATGACAATGGAGTATTGAATCAAACACAACAACATAAAAATCTCCTCAATTCATAATTTCATTCAGCATGCTGTGCTAGAAAAAACTACCCCAATTATTCAAAACAATGTTGAAGCAGGAAATATTTAGGAGGGAGTATGAAATAAGACTGACTTGCTGAACAGCCCAATGTAAACAGGCATTCTATGACCTCACAAACCATCTAAAATCTTTCCATTTCTGGGATAAGCCTTGTAACCAGTATCAGCAAAAGGTGTTATTTTTATCTAAGTGGCTGAGACATGGTGGGTACAGGGACTGCTCAGATCTGCACTGCTATCAGCATAAGAGACTTGAGGCTTTGGCACTTGCCTTACTTTATCTACAGCCAATACAGGAGATTCAGCAACAGCAGCTGCCAAAATGTCCTTATGAATCCATGCCATGCAACTAAGTTTTAAATATCCTGAAACAAATGTAAAGCTCTTTTACAGACAGCTGAAGAGTTGAATGCTGAGGAAAGAAAGCTTTTGTTTTGTCTGCAGGTTATGCTTAGAAGAAATACACAAGGGACGAAGACAAAGACTTTCCAGGTACTGCTGAGGAACACAGTGGCTTCTTCTGAACATGTCCTGCTGCCTTAAACTGCCTTTGTAGCCTGACCTGGCAGTCTCAGCTCCGGGTCCATGTGGCAACTTCCACCCAGAGGAGCACATGGCTGGAGGTTTGAACAATGCCGCCACCAGCTGGATACCTACCCGAGGCAGGGATGGGGCTGGCTGTAGAGCAGAACAAGCATATTCCTCTGGGAAACATTGGAAATACATTGGAAGGAGCAGTTTTGCTTTGGCCAAATCTGCTCCCATACTCAGGATGGATATTCCACATTTTAAACTGTAAATACCTTCACAAATTACAAGTTATCTAAAGTTTCTTTAGCTTTGTCCACTTGGGGTGAAAACTGAAAGGGAAGAAGTATTGACCATCAAGTCCAGTATTGACTTGATGGTCAATACTGGACTGTGAAAAATCATAGCTTAAGTCTCTTTAACTCCCAGGAGGATAAAAATCCTTCTTTTCATTATTCAGATCAAAGGGGTTAATATCAAATGAGAATGCCACCAAACTTTTCTGCTCATGCAGCTCTATTGAGCAAACTGTTCATTGAGTCAGAAACAGGACTGCTCTGTGGTTACCACCTTATGCTCCTGGGGCTGCCCAGCTGTGACTCTCTGTTGCATAAGAAGGGTTCCTAAAGAGGGTTCATGGTCCTACGGGGACAAGCACAGAATAAAACTTACATCTTCTGCATCTTGCGTGAGAGTGTGAACCCCTGAGCTTATTGGTAAAATAGTTCATCATC
The DNA here is from genome assembly GCA_013399945.1 of Ploceus nigricollis. NCBI lineage: Eukaryota > Metazoa > Chordata > Aves > Passeriformes > Ploceidae > Ploceus > Ploceus nigricollis. Next base: position 181,146 of record VXBC01012116.1, read on the forward strand.
TTTCCCACCAGTTTTGTAAATCTCAGCCATTTTCTTAGTTTCACTACAAATGCCCAAGTACAAAATTAATTATTTTTTTTGGCTAGAAGCATTTTTTTCTTTATTTTGGACCAATTTGAACTGGTGGGGTTTTTTTGAGAGGATAAAGGATGAGAGAGGAGATTGTGGACTGTAAAATCAATTATTTGTACAGCCGTAAGGATCTGTGGAAAACTAGGTCTCACAGTCTCTCTAATGATGGGAAAGAGAAAGAATGAATATGAAGAAATATTGATAAAATTTAAAGTTTAGCTTAAGAGTTCACTGCTTTGGTTTTGCTTGATACCTCCATTCTAGTGTTTATTATCTCAAGTCCTGGATCCTTGAGAGAGCGAATTACTTGGAAGCAGTCTTACATTTAGCATATGTGAAGGATCTTGCTGGAATGAAGCATTAGTATTGGAACAAAGGCAGTCTGTAAGGGCTATGAAATGGAGGGCACAAGTACATACAGAGCTTCTGGGGATACAGAAACTCCTGTATCGAGTAAGGGCATTGCACATTTGATGCTTTGAAGAGAAGGTTGGTTGGTAACTAATTCCCATCTCAAATAGTGGGATGTTCTGACTCAATGATCTTAGAAACCCAGTGTGACTACAAAAAACCTGAACAGGTAGAGTTTGGAAGCAGACAGAGGGACTTGGATTTTATGTTAAATGAGCTATAGGAAAGAGTATAAACACCTTTTTCCCTTGAGATGTCTGACATTTTCCATCATGGCATCAATGACAAGCATATAAAAAAGAGAAGTGAAGTCATTTTCTCGAGTAAACCATTAGTCATCAAGTCAGGATAAGTCTTCAGCTCTTTCTTGATGGGGTATTTTAAAAACCTTCCAAGGAAGAAAGCACGGATTTTTAGGAACTGAGTTTAATCATAGTGCTCCTCAACATTGCTCCACAACTTTCTCGTGCTCATACTTACAAAATTACCTGTTACTAGTTACTAATTACTTATGATTCCTGACCTCATTTATTTCCCCTCAAGTCTATTGTCAGAGCATTTATTATGAGATTCTGACTTCTTGAAATGAATCCTTGAAATGAAGGGATGTAGGATGTCAAGTTTAGTTTCTGCTTGCACTGTGTAGATCAAGGGGTTGTATGATGATTGTGCAAACCAAAAACGATGAAATTTCATTTGTGCTAGATGCATGCATAATGCCAGCCGTGGGATATTATTTCAAGAGAAGTGGAAAAATTAGGTGGCAAACAGAATTTTGGCAAAAGCACAGTTCTTCAGATGCAACATGTGCAAATCATTATTTTGTCTTGTAGAATGGTTAAGGAAATGTAACTTGAAATGCCAATTATATAATTAGGGTGTTAAGCAACTTCACTGAATGACAAGTGATTAAACACAAATCACCAAACAGACATAGCATTATTTTGAGTAGTGTGTGGAAAATGCCACAGAACAACTCTAGCTAGCACTGGCTGGGCAACAAAGTTCAGCGTAAATATTGCTAATGTCTTTCTTTGTCTAAAATAGAGGTGTCTACAAAAGCTGGGGTTTGACTGAGTGTTAGTTTTAATTCATAACTTTGAAAGGTTTTACCAGTGCTAGAAATTAAAACGGACAAAAATATTAAAATTAAAATGCTGCCTGTCAGGAGTTTAAATGAAGAACCTAGATCTTTGTCAACCCCAACTGCAAGACAAGCTACTTGGGGGTGGGTCTCCTTCCACTTGATTTTTGCCTCTATCTCTGTTACTAACTTTCATCCAGTAGGTGTATGCCTATCCATTTTTAGCTGTTGAGTAGGAGAAGAACCTACCTCTGTTGTCTTCCCCATGTTTTTCCCTGACAGGGAAAAGTCTGTTAGATTTCTTGATAATACAAGTGGGCTGAATCTCCTGCTGAAGCGTGACAAAGCAGTAAACTGACATTTTTAGCTTTTCCAAACTTCTCCAATACCTTTCCCTTTTAAGCTTCTTCCCTTTCCTAACAGACACAGCAGCAAGAAAATTCAAGATTTTTACATTCCACCATTGTCCAACTGAGCCTAAAGTAACTGCAAAACAACCAAACCAGAAACAGATTGCAAACTTAGGATAGCAAACAGCTGGCCTGTGGTCCATGGAAGGTTGGCTCATTGTATGTTGTTAATGCCTTTCTTGCCACTTCCACATGTTACAGTGCACTGAAAGCTTGCTAAGGTATTTTAATGCAAGTAACTACTAAGGGTGCAGTTCCAAATAGCTAAGCTTCTGCAGGTCAGGGCTGCTACAGCCCTGCTCTTCCTCCCTCCACGTGCCATTCCTGATCTCCTATTTGTGCCAGGTCATGCTACTGCACAGTGAACAGCTTTAAGGGTACTAAAGACAAACATTTCTACAAGAAATTAACTTCTCTATACAGTTAATTTTTGCCTCATCCCCTTTACACATCATTTTACAAGGTGGGTAAGCTGAGCCAACAGCTTGCTGCTGTGGAAAGGGATGGCTCCCTCTCCTCTCCTCTTCTCTTCAGGGGGCAGTCCTGATGTCTCCTTTGTTTCAGCACTGGCATTCATCTAAGCCCCACTGGATCAGATCAACTCAATGAGCTTGTTTACACCTAGCTCAGCAGTTTAGGAAGCAGCCAGGACTGGAGATGAAGTAAATGGGAAAGAACAACCAAGGCAGAGTGTCTCACCTTGAAGATACTCAAAAGCTGCCTCGACACGGCCTGGGCAGCCTGTTCTAGATGGCCTTGCTTGAGCAGGGGCCTTGGACCAGGTCACTTCCAGAGGTCCCTTCCCACCTCAACCATTGTGTGATCCTGTGAACCTCACCACTGTTGTGAAATCTCACCAATAGCAGTCAGGAGGATATTTCACCTTTTTTCTCTTTTTCCAAGAGTCCCAAAAACATACATGGCCTTTGTTTGTCATTAGTTACGAGCTATATGCCAAGCATGTAAGATAGACAGAGACTGCAACAGAAGCATTTCATACCCTGCTGACATTGCTGTGTAAACAAACATGCATACACAGAGCACTAAAAAATCCTATTATGCATCTTCAGCAAGAAGCAGTCACATTGGGAATCTACTCAGGAAGCCTTGAATGAGAGGACTGAAAGAGTCTGGCAAGGAGATAGGCTTGCCTTGGTTTGCATTTTTTTCCCATTCAGCAGTTAATTAGGAACCCACTTTTTGAAAATTAAAGATTACACTTCCTGAACAAATATAAGCATTTGATCTTGGGCTCATCAAGGAAAATTTTAGCAGCTGCCAGGGAAAAGCAAATGTTCTGTCACGTACATCCAGACTGACATAATGCGAAACAGAAGATGAAGAATACAGAGAGAATGTACCAGTACTTCCACACACAGTCATGGGGAGCACAACAGATGAGGAAAAATATCAAATAGCAGACAACAATCCAGTGAGCCTAACTAAAACCTGATGGGATGACTCCTTACTGCAGCATCAACCTAAGAGACAGAACAGAAAAGTGAAACGTGGTTCTATATATCAAAAGTACTTTAAATTTCTGTCCTACATGAACTGGCTCTTTTGGAGCACTGGGCACTCAGTTGTGGTCATGCTGACACCCCCCCTTGAAGGAAAAGGAGACCCAGTTGTGTAAGATGTTTTCATAAAATCAGGTAAAAGTCCTGATGCTGAAAGGGCTGTAATGGAATTGCCAAACTTTGGGAAAACTGCTAGAAAATTTTTACTTATTAAAACTGAAGTTTTATCATTTTATTGAAGAAGCCACCCTGAAGAAATGATAACTGCATTTACAATAAGTAAAGTAGAAATAAGCTGACAAATGAAGCATATAACATCACCAAAGGAAAAAAAAAAAAAGACAAAAAAAGGATACATGTCTTTTTGAAAGAAAACCTTGACATTTTTTTCATTTTTTGACCATGTCCAGGACATAAAAACCCACTGTGAAGTAAATCTCAACATCTAGAAAATACTAACTTCTTGTTAAAAAAATATAATTTTAATTGGTAATTATTGTAGTGTCCAGTAAATCATCTGGTTTTCTGACCTGGAAAGGTATCTTAACAAAAAACACAGCCCCATTTATCTTTTCTGCTTACAGCACTGGACAAATTCTTATCCTCTGCATACTCAGTGACTACACCTTTAGTCAATTTGGCTTTTGTAAATTCCCTACATGCTGCTTCCTGAGCATGCTCTACAAGCAATTCTCAGATCACAACAGAGATGTGGAGCTTCTTTCAAAATTTAATGCTCCAAGCACCTTCCCTTGAGCCTGTCACCCCTCTCTTTTGTTCCTTGAGAACTATTCCTGTCCTTCCTGTATTCAAATGCCACCAGGAGCTGCTCACATGTGGGCATCCCCAATCTCTGTTAACCCTGTCCAGAAATACCTGTTTGCAGGCCAGCAATGATGGTTTGATACAGAGCACATTTCAGTTTTCTTGCCACTGCTGTCTGCCAAGCTTTTCATCAGTGATTTCTGAAACTGCTGAGTGTGGCATCTTCCTTTCAGTACATCCTCTCCATGTTGGGCTCTCTGATGAAGTCTATCTTATCAGTAGCTCTTCCACTTCTACAATTTCTGCCCCTGCTCATTCTCTTTTCATCTATTTTTATACTTGAAAATAAAAGTGTTATTAGTGGTAGATTAAATATAACATTGAAAATTTGTTATCTTCCTGCAAAATAAAAGCATTCTATTCTGTGCATTGCAAAGTGCAGAAAAGTTCTAAAGCAACAGTCTAATATACAACATAAATATAATGGATAACATTACGAAAGCAAGGAATAAAAATATAGGCATAAAATGTTCATTGATATCACTTTAATAGCACAATTAGGTGAAGTAAACAGCTGAACTCAGTAATAAACAAATCTACAGTATTGCCAGCTCCAAAAACATGCATATGGTAAAAACCTCCAAAATCATCAAAAAGTATTAAAGCAATGAGACTTTAAGACAATGGATTGCTCTTTGATCTGCCTCCTGAAATTCAAGTAGAGAACTGGTCACTCCTCAATGAACATTAAGTTACTTGGAGTTAAAAATTCACTCGTTCAGGCAGAGTACTCCATGGCAAGCATTCTGAATCTCAAAATGGGCCCAAGCTGTTCTTTCTCATCAGTAGCACTGACTTTTAAATAATTTTATTTTAAAATGAATGTTCATACTTTCAATTTGCCTGCTGTTCAATAAGCCTTAAGAATGCACCCAAGATGTTTATTCTTTCACAGCTATGACAACCACAGAAGCATGATACCCCAAAGCACTCAATCACTGAGAGCAGTAACATCCAGAAAAACAATTATTATAAAGCTACTAAAGATGGTAACATGTCAAGTTTCTAAAATATACATGTAAACATGGAAGCTGAGTTTGACATTGGCTTGTTCAAGGCATAGCAGAAGTATGTCACTTCTAAGATTGAAAATATGTCACAGGCTGTCTTGTTTGACATAGGGCATCAAATTTAACCTAGCTACCATTACAGTGAATCCAGTGATATTTGTTGAGTGCATCTATAACAACTTTAAGGTATTGATCAAAGTCCTCCAGAGAAAACAAATCTCCATTTCCTACAAATGCTAGCATTACAACTTCTAACTTAACAGTTCTTGGTGTGCCTGCACTCAAGAATTCAAAGAACCCTTCATGTGTCACAGTTCACTAAAACTGGAAGATATTTATTTATTTATAGCAGTAACAAGAAATTCAGGTTTCAGTACTTTGAGATGTAGCAGTGCAGATGTCTTTTTTTGGTGGGGTTTTTGATCACCCCTTATGCTTAGCTCTTACTTTCTCTCTTTATCACTCTTCTGTGGCCTTCAGACATTCACTGCCCCATTTCCCTGCACTTTCTTCATTTTCTGCTTCTCTCCAACTATTTTTGCTCATATAGCCTCCTATCTATGAATTTTTCCCTTTTCTGTTTCCTGCTTTTCATATCTTGAATTTTCTCAGTAACACAAATAAAAACTATCTGGGCTTCCTTTCTGTTACTTTGACCTTCAATTCATTCCCCAGCTTTACAATATATGCCTGAAGTCCACCATAAGCCCTGAGAATAGGTTGTCACCAGTCCCACAGCAATGTAAAAAACGCCAAGCTTTACTACCATTAAGGAAAAACTCAGCTTTTATTGAGAAAATCAATAGAAAGTGGTGGCCATTTTAAGTAATAGCTACTTTTAACTAAATTTTACTGAAAAAATACCCCCAAAGAATAGTTATGGTTAAGGAAGGAGAATTTTAGAGTTATAGTCAGGTAACGAGAAACAGAAAAAATATAAATCATTTAGGGAAAAAAAATTATGAACCCCATTACATTTTTATAAAAGAGGTTGGCATACCTGAATGCAAAACCTAGCAAAACATGTGGCAGGATAGACTGCAGTGGTGCTTTAGGAATGTTTCCCAATTTTTCTTTTTGTCAAAAGAAAAATGAAAGATCAGCAATTGCTTCCACAATATTGCTTCATGACCAAATGAGATATGGCTTGTCAATCAGACATGCGAAATGCACACTAATTAGTGTACCAGTATGATATGTTTATATTAATCTGAAATTGCTCAGATGAAGTATGTGGGGAAAATATTTGAACTCATTAAAATCACAAGCTAAACCAATCTAAAGAATGAAAACTCCCTACAGAGTACAGGAAAAGAGCAAGAGACTTGAAAAACTGCAGTGTCAAGTCTTGACATATTTGAAACAGCCAGATAATGTACTTATGTAGGATTGTAACCACTTTGGTATCTGCTGGGTAACAAATCTCTCACTGGATATGGGTAAGAAGACACATTACAAAAGACAAGTCCAATCTAAAAGGTATTCTGTAGTGCTGGAGATGTCATTGGCAACACATTTTCTTTTTTTTTCCTTTTAATTTCTATTTTTTTTTATCAGCTGCCATGTACCACAGTATCGTGGTTCTTCTGCCACAATGTAGTGACAAACCTGTATATAGCATTTTTATTAGATACTCTCACACAATACTTTTCACCCCTTTTCCACCAAAATATTCCAAAGTCTCATTCCTAAAGCGTTCCATAAAAAAACTCTAGAAATTATAGAATCAATATTTTAAAACGAATGTGAGAAAAATTATCTTCATAAGCACAGAAGCTGACACTTCCTGATGTCAAACTACGCCAGGCCTCACTACTGAGGCAGAAATCACCATCCCTCCACTGAAATCACAGGCTTCCAAGTGATCAGCCCATCCTAATAGCCTTAAAATACTACAGACATGATTTAAAAGTAACAGATTACGAAAGTTAAAGAAGAATTTCTAAAATTCAAGGTTTATAGCACACAGTTATCTTGCACTTATTTAATTTGACACTTAAATATGAAGTTTAGTTTGACAAAGGTGCAGCATTTCTGTCTCCTATTTTTAAAATTATAATAACCATCAAATCAAACTACTGTGAGTAAAATTGTAGGAAACAAGGAAAAACATACCAAGCACACAGGAACAACAGAGAAAAAAGAAATTTTCTTTTAGTTAGTCCATTAATAGCCCTAATTTTGTCATTAATTTATTAATTCCAGTGCCTTGACTTGCTGATGATTAATTTTTCTCTTTTTATTCACGTGATGGAAAATGATACTTTAATCTAGTCCTGCTACCCCCTTATCAAATACAACCCATCAATAGCATCCCTCTTCCCCAGAAAATGAAATTCCTTCGACAGTTAAGAAAGGCGTGAGCAGAAATTTGTGCATCCTGTTCACTGAGTGGATCTATTTTGTGAGACACTGGTTGGCATTTGGCTTTCAGATTATTTTCTTTTGCTCTTGGCTCAGATGAAATCTTTGCACAAGTGATGTGGGTTCAGTAACACAACAACCACCCCATCATGCAATAACAAAACATTTATCTTTCCATTTTAAGAACCCTGTGGAAAATTACGTAACTAAAACCAATTATGAATATTTTTTAAACTTCAAATTAAAACAAGATGAGGAAATTCCAGCTACATAATGGCCCAAGTAAATTTAATTCTACCTATTTGTGAATGTGCTATGTTACAATCTCTATTTATGTGATTTTATGCAAATTTTTTTTCTTCTCAGAAGAATATCCTGTTTGGAGCACGGAATGGGTACATTTGGGATGAAACTAATGCTGCACATAATCCGTAATTTCCTAATTTCTGGGTGCTTGACTTTGCAGGCTCAATACAACATTGTCATTTAGAGGTCTTAAATATATAATTATTCAGATGGCTTAAATGTGCTTTTTGCTTACAGAGTCTTTTTTCTGTTTACATATCATACTCTAGCCTAAATAAATGCTAAGACAAAGGCCAAGCTGGCTGGTAGCCCAGAATGTAGTTGTTACCAAATTGACAGGGACCACCTTCAATTCATTGAAATGTCTAAATATCATACTTGTGTTATAACGATATTTTAAAAGCCTATCCTTACTGAAAGAAAAATGGAGCAGCTTTAGAGCAGCATAAACAAGTTGCTGGATGAAATGAGAATTGAATGTCAAAGTATGGTCTGACTTACCACAGCTCTCCATTACTGTAAAACACCAAACACTTAAGGGCAGGAAGTATCCTCATGTTACCATGTAAATAACTAATGGGCTTAGTTTATGTTAACAACTAACTTAGGAACTTTCAATAAAAAACCCACCAAACAAAAACATGGCTAAGAGTGTCTGAAAATTTTCCCCAAAATTAACTAATTCTGCTAATTCTTAAGGCAGCTTTCCTTTTATTTTCCTTAGAGAATCTTGCATAGAGTCTGATAAAATGTACAGCAAATGTGAACACAGTACCATTTAAAGATAACCTGCAAAGGCAAGTAAACATGGCAATTTTTCTAATCTACTGAAGATATGAAAGGTGCAAGGTTTGGTTTAATGTTTTCTTCTGCTTGTTTCCTTTTTGGTTTTAATACTTTCACAGTATCAAAGTCTTGTCTTGCTTTTATGCATATGAGTGTTGGAGGACAAGACAACAAGAATGGAAGTCCCCCTCAGTTCCCATCTGAAGCAACAGGGTGATAAATGATTAACGTTGAGACTTTTTTTTTCTTCTGGCTTTTTGCCAGAAGCTTGAATTAAATGTTTTAGCAACACCAAACAAAACAGGAGTTTTACACAGTCTGATTTCCCCTCTCAAATGCCAGTTTCTTGTGACAGATGATGGCTAGAGATGATGGCTTCATCTCTCTGCTTTTCCAACTACTCATAATCTTCTAACAAAAATAGGATAGACAAGACCTGATACACACATAAAAGCAAATAAAACCTTTGCAGAAACCTTACATCTGACGTTAAAACAAAAGCAAGCTCTTCAGGCTTTCCTAATATGTCTTTAAAAAAAAAATATATATAGTTTTGTCTCCTTTTCATTTCACTCTTTAGATCTAATCAGGATTTTAGTAGGGCAAGAGAGGCAAATCCCTGTGACAAGAACATGCCATATGAAAAGCACAAGATGTGTTGAAATTTACTAATGCTGACATTGTGGCCTTACCAGATATTAATAAAATTACAAGAGTGTGGGGTGAAGGTATTATACCTGGTCATGGCTGGCTTCAATGGAGCTTCCGATACCTTGGAAAGTCATCTGCACAGGAGACAGTGTCAAACAGGTCAAACACTCTTTGCCATTTTGTCTATCACTGTAGTGTACCTATAACAGAATAACATACGTAATCTGCTAAACACCAGGTTTGCACAAGGGAGTCATGCTAAAATATTGTCCCTTTTCAACAAGCTTGTAAGAAGAATTCCAGACATTTACATTGAATTCATCTTTAATATCAAAAAAGGAGTGTGTAAAATAGTCTAGGTAGTCACATGCTGAACTGGGGCCCAATTTTCCACGATATGCCTGTTGCATAATTTTTGAAGTGCTGAGTTTTTCAGATTCTGACATCTTTCAGACTGAATTCAAGATGTTGTATCTATATAATAATCTAGCTTAAAGTTTCCAACCTACATGTCATTCTTAACAGCATATTGTAGCTTAGTTATAAAACACTCAAGTAAATCATTACAACCTCGAAAAACTTGCCAATAATAGTTTAACTTTTTCTATTTTAATTTCATTTTTAGCAAAATCCACTAACACTTTTGACATTACTATTATGATACATATTTCAATTAAATCAAAATGACAGATAAAATGGAGAAATCACATTCTTCTTGAGGTGTCTAGACTATCCTTTTCTAAATGTAACTCATTCCCTATGGGCATCAAGATGTGCATGTTGACCCTGAACTTGCATGAAATACAGAGGAAGATAGTGCTTCTACTTGAATTATTCTCTTTGTATTCAGGTTCCCTTCAGATGGTTTTTAAATCCCCTAAGAAAGGATGGATTTTAACATGGTGAAACAAAATGAAATTAAATGTTGCTAGCATTTCATTATTAAGAACAGGTTGCCACTCATGCTGAATTATTGAAATATTACAGTTCTCTGCATAGCTCCTGACTTCTAGACAGGCAGATCAAGCACTTTGTTCTACAGGAGAGGTGGAATTTAGTTTATGGTGGTAATTTACATTGACTATGTGACCCCTGTCAGAATTGGAAAGAGAGATCAGCTCTGCTGGAGACAGACCTTTTATGTTAGTATCTATTTACAGCTGTATAGCTCTCAGGCAAAAGGTGCATAGTAAAGCCTCATCCTGACTTTTAGGCTATAAAATAAATCTTGCTATTTCTAAAGACAACTAGGAACTACATTAGGTTTATTCCTGTGGAAACAGTTTAGTGACAATGTGACAATTGTAAACTGTGTATTAAATCCCTTGTGCCTAACTCTTCTCTGCCACAGGTGCGAATTGGGAATACTTCAACTGAAGTAAAACCAGTGCAAAACTGGTTGAGTAAGAGGAAAACCAAGTTGGTGCTATGTTTCAGAATTACTGTACTGACAACACACCAAAACAGTTTTGCTGTGGCCAAAAGTAAGATAGAGAATGTGAAAGTCTTGTACTGTGTATAGAAATACTGATTTCATTCAGCCCTTCTTAAAGCTTTCTGGATTATTCCTGTCTCTCTTCCTCTCAACCCCCACAGTATGTGCCTACTAAATTGCTTGTGGCTCTCTGCCAGAAAAGCCATACTACTTACTTAGAAACCACAAGAGGCCCCTTCACATATACAATGGTTTAACTTTGATTAATTGAAAGAGGTATGAAGGTATGAAATTTGGCTGACAAATATAAACTGAAGTCCTTTAAATGTCATGGACTACTGTTATGACAAAGGCTTATCAAGCTTCCACAACTAGTTGCAAAGTAGATTTTCTGCTGAGTATGTGTTGTGGGAATGCGATGTGAGAAATGGGGCAGCAAAGATCAAGAGGATGGTTCTGTGCTGCAAATATGACATTGCAAAAGGGGCAAAATCTGGTGACAAAGAAAAGCACATATGTAGAAATGGGAAAATGGCACTCTCTGAACTGTACAGCATGTTTGTCAGTTAATTTTTCGTCAGAATAATATGAGTATACAATTCACTAGTGTCCACTGGAATAAAGAATCATTAACAAGCTGAAAGAACAGGAGATAGCCAGAGGAACAAACTCTTAGTATTTCATGACACTACTATCTGCAATAGCAGGTTTGACTCACATCCCGTTTAGAATCCCACATTGAAATTGCAATAAATTCAGAATTTTGGTATCTCTCTAGGCTTAACTTTCCCAAAGGGATTTCATTATACACTTTTGGCCTCATCTCAATATATCAAGGCCATTATTTTGTAATTTCTCAGACAACAGTTTTCTAATTATCTCTTGCTCTGTTGAAGCTCTTCAGCTGAACCAAAAGAAACACTTTCTATATTAATGATATGAATAGTGACATAAAACACAAAAGACTGGAATTTAAAGAGGAACAAATAAGACTTTGTCCTTTCATCAAATGTCTCTAGTCTACAGATTTGTGCAGTCAGAAGAAACATTCAGACTTCTACATTTGGCATGCGTATGTGCAATTTCCCAGTAATCCTGTTTTGTTATTTATCAGTCCAGTTGCTACATTCTCAAACTACATTATTCCTTTTCCCTTCAAGTTGATCTACAAGCCAAAATTTGGGGCTTTTTTATTTACCTATTAGAGCAGAATGTCCAAATAGGGCACTCAGAAAGAAATAACAGTAGTCAAATAATTATCAAATACCCAAATAGCAGCAGACACTTCTTAAGGTTTTGGCCAGCAGCATGGTGCAAATATTTCAGTTTCTATGTCCATGCTATTATTACTGAGTGTGGGAAGAATCTGAAGGTCTATAAAACTCTTTAAAGAATATCATATCCTTTAAAGCAGAGCACAGCAAATACCTGAGTCAGTATCTGTGATCAAGGAGTGATGACTGAAGGCTGGCCAAATGCTCTGATGGTGATTATGAAGCCATTATTGAGATTCATGATGACAAAAATAATAAGTTTCTAAGTTCCTCTGTGCCTTAAAGGGTCAGGAGTGCTTAACTAGAGCCCACCTCACCATACCTCTGTTAGGCAGGTAAGGACACTTTGTGGACAGACTTTAAATGACTCATCCAAGCTGGACTGGACTGACTGGCAGTGCTGGGACTATAACCCATCATTAAGGCCTCTGGCCTAACCACAATTGGTCATTTTCTCTTTCCATATGTTATGGAGGTAAAAACAAAAGAGTTATGAAAATAATTACTCTCTGTGTCCAGGACCTAATTTCCCGGCTTCACTTTTTATAATTAAGGGACACTCGCAGATTAGCTCAGTGCATTTAAGGATTAAACAGCAATGAAATTTCATTCATTAAAATTCAGAATGTTTTATTTAGATAACATATAAGCAAAGATCTGATAGAAAAGAATTAGGATCTGGTTAGAAAACAATGGCCAGAATATAGATATCTCTAACAAGAGTTGTGCAAGTTTCTAAGTAAAATGCAACACTCCAGCCTCAGACTATTATGAGTGATTTACATGTAATTCTCCTCCAAGGTTTGTCTACACAGCACAAAGCAGTGTCAGCACAACAAGATCCTGGCAATAATTCTAAATGAGACTGCTCATTTATTGGGAAAAGCACACAGCACTGCCAGCTTTTCTCCTGGGTAACTACATACACCTGAGATAAATCATGTATAGCCAGCTCAAGAATCCCAAACACAGCACTCCACAGCAGGGCACAAAACCTCGGTGCAAAAAACACAAAGGGCATCCCGGACAGAAATAAATTCTAGAAGTATATTTTTTCACAATGCCATGGATTTACTCACACATGTATGTTTTCATGTTCCATATTCACATGACATGCAAATGTAAATTCATTTTACAGATTGCTTCAGTCAGGAACAAGCAGCATGGTATGAGTATGTATGGATGGGTACCATTCACTGGAGTGTGTATATAGAAATTTATGTGAAGGTCTGAAACCACTTGACAACTTATGCTGAAATTTGGCCCTTGTTTTCCATATTTTAAATTACTGAAGAGATGCAAATATTCTGATGGGCACTTATAGCTACACGTAAAGGGAGATATAAGATGAATGTTTACAATGTTACAACTGAATGGGGAATAGCACAGCCAGAATTCTTAATTTTATATGTTATTTTATACAGGAGAAAGTAAACTACACCGCATAAAACGGTGTAGGAAATTATAGGAAATTAATTTCTTTTTTACTTCTATCATAATGCTGCTTCACAAGCAGGAAATTTCCCATTTCTGTCACATTTATATAAAGACGTCTCTTCAATCTACTTTTATTATAATACCCCTCCCTACTTGCAAGTGTTCTGATGGAAACTGCAGAAACATTTCAGGATTTATCTTGCAATAAGCTGCTTTAAAAACTGGATCAATATGCAATTTCAGATGATGGCCATAGTTAAACTGCAGAAATTATTCTGCAAATACAATTCCTAACTTCAAGAACAGCACAGTCTGCTGGCCTTCAGCATGCATGTCTGAATTTGAACATCTATCCTTTTGCATGGACAAGGGCTGTGGTTTACTGAATCACAGCTGAGGAGGGTGAGAGACCTGTTGTACTACTACTTAATAATTAAGCTTGACTATAATATCCCAAACTACTCTTAGAAACGAGTTAACTAACAAGAGTCTGAGGGGAGCAAAAATAAAGGTTACTCTTTTCACACACTGCTGCTTAGATGTTCACAGTTTGAAACACAACTTCTGTCAGGACAAACATTTTCTTTCTTGAACATTTAATAGTTAAAAAAAAATACAAATTACCAAAAGAAAGAAGTCATCTGTGACACTGGAGTTCAAGTTTCCAAACTGAAAACTACTCTGAGTCAAAGCATCAGCAGGAGTCTTAGAATGCTAGACAGAAATAAACTAGGTAATAAAATGCCATTATGTTCAGCAAAGCACAAATCTTCTGGATTGACAAGCCTGAACTATTTTGTTAGAACAAAGGATGGTATTCCTTTAAATCTGCCTCTTAAAGGGAGAGTACCTGATTTAGTCCTGAATTTACAGAATAGTTTCCAAGATTTTACATAGGTTTGGATTTACAGCAACAAGAAAACCAGAATAGGCTCAGAAATCAGAGGTTAAAATAGCAATTTTGATTTGGACAAGAATCTCAAGAATCTCAAACAGTTTACTTCCTTTAGCATCCTGGTGAAAAGCTGTCTTTTCCATATGGGTCTTTTATCTTCCACTTTATGTTGTACATCTACAGTTAGTCATGTCAACTATCAAAGAAAAAATGAAACAAACCTGTTTGAGCTCCAAGTCTCTTTCATGCTTATTTATTGGTGAAGAAATACTTTGGGCACAAAAATAAATTTAATATACTTGCTCATTTCAATCAGTTTTTCAAAGCCAACTTTAGGAGCTTTCACCATATAGTATTATAGTACTTAAAAACATGAATCCTTGTATTATGTATTATCCACAGAGGTTTCTTAAGAAATATTAGATCAGTTTCTTCAGACACAGAGCAGTATGAGAGAGATTCCAAATACCACTTTTCATTCTTACTACCTGATTAACAATTTCTTTTTTTTTTTTTTAATAAAAATAAAACCAAAAAAAGAGGGAAAAAATCCCATTGTCTAAACAAATCTTTTTTAAAAAGTTGAATAATAGACACAAAAACCAAGTCCAAGTTGGAAAAAAAATTATCCCAGATGAAATAATAAGACATACACTAAAAATTTTTTTTAAAAAAATCAGAAAAAAAGCATTGAATCAAACTGTTTCCTGCAATGCTGGAGTTCCTTGATGTAGTGCGATTACTAAATATAGTATTTTACTAATCTCAGCAGGGCGCTGGCTAACTGCATGCCCGTCAGATGTTTTTAACGGCCACCCCCTGTGGAACAAATCTAAGGAGAGCATGAAAAACACCCACATTTAAAAAAGCCCCCTTGCTAGATCATTAAGGAAAGATAAAGGCCTGTACATTGGGATGTGATATATAACACAATCATTGTGCCAAGAAAACATATGTTTGATTAGCGCGCCTCAGGTTCATTAATCGCCGTGTCTGCCTCACAGCAGTGGGTACAGCTTCCTCCGTAGCTACTGCACCAAAGGGTAAAGACACTTGGTAGCTTAAAGACTGACAGTTCAGCAGTAAATCTTGAGCTATTCCAACATGCCTCTCTCACACAGTTTGAATAGCAGCTGTATCATAGCCTTAAATCTTCATTAAAATACAGTCCTAGGGTTTAGACTACGAAATAAACCATTACTGCACCATAAATAGGCAACAACAAGCAGAATGAAGGCATTGTCACAGGTTACTGCGGCAGTATTTCACGCTCCTGGATACAGTAAGGCAGACACTTGACATCTACAAAAACCAGCAAAATATAAATAAGAAGGAAAAAAAATATTTGATACAGTTTCCAAAGTCAATAAAAAATCTGCTAAATGCAAAGCAAGTCTAAGCCGAAGAAGCTTGTACAGGGTTTTTTTCCTGCTATTTAGATATCCTCTGAATTCAGAGCTCCTGTTTCAGTGATTCATGAGAACTGGAAGGTCAAGCCATATATTATGCTCAGTCAAGCAAGGGAGACCCAGCTCTGTCCGACCTCTGGATGTGATGTTTGGTTTCACAAAAAAGAAAATCAGCTGCCATCGTAGCATAGAGGATAATCAGTGCAGTAAGTTGCTTACTGCTCACCTTCCATCTGTTAAATCTTAACCCAGGTATGTATTTATATAGACAGTGTCCCTCTGCAGCACATGCAAAGTGAGCAACTATGTTTACAATGGCTGGCACTGAGAGGTGCAAAGAGACCTGTTTGTCTGATAGGAAAGCTGAAATCAGGAGATGAGACTTTCTAGTAAAAAAAAAAATCACACACATTGAAAACTATGTGGCTACCCTGTTCACTTCCTCTATTCTGGAAATAAGATACATATTTTTTGTTGACATAGGAGAGAGTAGCTACACGGAGTTTAAACACTTAATACAACCTTCTCCCTAAATAAATAATAAAAACCTGATAAAAATTAATAAATTAATTATTCAGAAATTAACGCAATGCAAAGCCCTACAAAATGATGTAAACTATACCTGACATGATTTTTGCAGAAACAACTTGTCTGTCATACACATAACAGGTAAATAGTGTGTTTCCAGAGAGAGGAGCTTTAATTAATTTTATAATTCACAGTCAAAGGAAACATTAAAAAACTGGCAGTCCTGAGATGTCCTGTTTTCATCACATGGCCTAAAAAGTAGGAGGGAGGTGAGAGGGCGTGTTTTGCTAATAACATACCCTGAGGATGAGCATGGTATGGAGCATTAGTGGAGGAGCCTGTGTCTTGGGTACAACCTGAACAACTGATGACACAAGAGAGGAACTTAGTTTGGAAAGACAAAATTGCTTTAGTTTGAAATAACTTTCTAGCAACAGCATGAATGGAAATAAGTTCTCAGGAACAGTCTTTTTAAGGACTAAGGTTGTCACTGAAGTGAAGAGTGAAGGAAACATTAATGATTCTCTGTTTACAAACCACGTGTGAAAGCCCCAAATGCTGCGTTAATGAAGGGAGAACAGGATCACTGTGAAACTGTGAATAGAAAATCAGCTGCTGAATTGGCTGAGAAATCTGATGCTAGTACAGACACTGATGTTGTGCACTAACCTAGAAATAGGGCAGTATGCATAAAGAACCACCTTTCTTTAATTAAAACAAGAAACAACCATTTCACTTCTGAAAATTACCCTGCTCCGTTGTGCTTTCAGTTTTGAATGAGATTGAAGGAGAAGATATCTAAATAAACCCTCTCTAAAAGCCTCAACTTCAGTCACAGAGAGGGGAATAAACTCTAACTTGTCTCCTTTCTCCTTCTTCACCTTTTCTTGTTGCTTCTCTTTTTAAGGGTTTTTTCTTGAGAGCTGAATTCCCTTACTATAATTAAAACTAAACCCCAGTCTGCTATGAATTCACCACTGCACCTTCACATATTTGCCAACTGAAACTTCCAGTCTTTCAAAGTTTGGGCTCTATTCCAAGTCAAGGTCTGTAGCTAAGTTATCAAGTCACATTAGGATTTACTGAGAAAGATTTTGGCAGAGAATGCAGCCCGGTGTGTTCAGTGCTGGCTGCGGTATTTTGAGAGATCCTGATAGCTTTTAAACTTTCTCATACATAAATCCCCTAAATTCTAAAATTGGCTATCAAAATATAACTCACATTTTTTCCACAGACCAAGTTACATGCAGGGATATGTGGGAGGATTTTAAACCCTTATTTGCAAGATGCCAAGAAGACAAGCTAAAATGTTACCAAGGTGACATCCACACCACACCTGTGGACCCACACACTACCAGTAGCCAGTTATTCTCTGTTTACCTTCTTCCCTTTCAGAAACTGAAACAAAAAAGAGGCACCTGGCTGTTTCTGGAGACAAGAAGAGCAAAACTTCAGCAGTGCTGAATAAAGGGCTTGAAACAGGGAGAAAGGTAATGATGGCCAGAAGACAAGAAAGCTAGTTTAGATAGAATTCTGGCCCAGCTCGTTGGATAGCTTGTGCTAGATTTGCATTTGTTTTCCTAATTCTGCATATTCATGAATCAATTTGGAAACACTCTTGCTGCAGCAAATACTACCTCCTGCAGTATGCTCTGTGAACAAATAGGCTACGTTTCCATATTGCATACCTTTCCTTGTGGAAACTCATGAGAATGATTTTTGTTTCTTTTCTCACAGAATGCTACCACCATTTTGACTTCCTTTAAGGTCAAAAATAGGATAATATGAACTAGATGGTGTGTAGTCCACAGAATAATTTCTGAAATAAATGGAAACTATAAAACCACTTCTTGTAGGTCTACCTTGGGCCACTGCCATCAACTGTGGTACTGCCTACCTTCCCTCAGAAGTTAGGTGATTAAAAAAACCTATAAACCAGAATGCAATGAAGTCCAGGTGCTTCGATTTTTACATAAGGCTCTCTCAGAAGATCAATTCTTGCTATCATCTTGTTCTGGTTTATCTCTCCCTCTATTTCACATTCCCAACATATTTTCTTTCCTTTGGCTAGTCATGTATAAATCAAGGTTTGGAGACCTAGAAGTCCTTTCCTACATAACACAGCCACTCGATGTCGAGTTGATTTTCAGTAGCAGGACACCTGCAAGTTTCTGAGAGCCAAGTAAAGACTCTCATTTATTGGGTAGCCTGGAGTTGTGCAAATCAGAAATGTCCCTAAAATTGTCAATAAAATCCTGCCTGACTTGCTGTCATTCTTGGAGAAAACTTTTTTCCCTTTGAATACAACAAAAAATAGTAGTTGTCTTGAAAAAGAAGTTTTGTAGGAAATAACCTGATAAAAAGCATAAGTTCTCTTCCAAGCACACTGACTGTAAGTTCACATCGTTAGAAGGAGCTTTCCTATTTCCTGACTTCTGCACAGTGGCACACAGTGGCAAAGATGTTACTGAAGCATAAAAAGCTGTAGCCAGTTTTGACTAGAATGGAGCTACTTTGCTTCATAGTAGCTTGCTTAGTGCTATGTTTTAGCTTTGTGACCAAAAGTGTGGGTAACACACCAATACTTATTGCTGAGCTGTGCTCACACAAGGGCTTTTCTGCTTCTCACACCACCCCACCAGCAAGAAGGCTGGGGATGGGTAAGAAGCCAGGAGGGGACACACCCAGGACCCCAGCTGAGCAAAGGGATATCCCACACCATATGGCATCATGCTCAGCATATAAAGCTGGGGGAACAAGGAGGGTGGGGGGTGTTTGGAGTAATGGTGTTTGTCTTCACAAGTCACTGTTATGTGTGATGGAGCCCTGCTCTCCTGGGGATGACTGAACCCCTGTCTGCCCAGGGGAATGATTTGTTTTGCTTTACTTGCATGTATGGCTTTTGCTTTCCTTATTAAACAGTCTATATCTCAACCCTCGAGTTTTTGCACTTTGACCCTTCTGGTTGTTCTCCCACATCCCACTGAAGGGGAGTAAGAGCAGCTGCATGGAGCTGAGCTGCCCACCAGGGTACACCTGTAACAATTCCTTCTGGCCAGTGGGGGCATGAGAGGTTAGAAATAACAACTGATTTGATCAGAGTATGCTATACCAAATTTGTATCTGTTTAGCTATTAATTGTCAGGCTCCTGTGCTTGCCATGGGCCTTGCTTGCCTAGATGGAGGTTAGTAACTAGTGCTCACTAGTGACTGCTTTTTGCTTCTGTTGTTTCCTTTTCTCCTTATCATCCTATTCTGTTCTGCCTGGGAATATACTGATAAGAGGAATGGGCTGGCAGACAGCCAGGGCACTGCTCCCACTCCTGTGCTGGACAGGCTGGAACTCAACTTCACAGGACTGTGACTGTGGCTAAAACCATGATGGTACAACCAATAACATACATGGCCATGGAGGAGTCTATACTAGAGCAGGTACTGCCCTGAAGGGAGAGTGGCCAATGGATATTGTCATCTGGAGCAGCTACACCCCCAAAGGATGGTGGTCTGTAGACAAGTCCACACTGCCCCATGTGGACTGTGGGCCTGTGTGTAATCTCAAACTGGAGGAGGGACAAGAGGAGGAGTTCATTGCAATGCTGAATCCTATGGTCTGGTCCAAAGGGATGAGGCCTGAAGATTGTAATGGAAACACCTTTAAATTGTTGTAACCCAGGATCTGAGTTGCATGTCATGGGAATTACTATAGCAGGAACCCCTTGTTGCTAGCCAGGCCAGGGGCAAAGGGAGGAGTTTGCTGCAAACCCTACTATGTTTTGTTGTTAAACCCTATAATCTGGCCCAAAGGAACCAGAGGTGGAGACTGTCACGGGAATACCTTTAAACTGCTGTAACCCAGGATGTGAGTAGCATGCTATGGAAATTAACATAGCAGGAACCATCTGAACCAATGGAGGACAAACCTCACAAGATGTGGAAGTGCAGCAGCAACCCAGCCTGAGCTGTCTTTGGTGCCCAGTAACTCCATGCATCACACCACCTCTCCTGTCCTGAGTGAATTGATTGAACACAGATTGAATAACAGACTGAATACACATGGACTAAATGGACTCAATGGATATTTTGTGGACTTTTAAAGGGGTGATCCACAGACTAAGGTAATGATTTCTGTGTATATATTCCAGGATGGGAAAGAGGAGGTGGTTAATGGGGGAGAATCTATTGGATAATGTGGGACCTGAGCAGAGTGTCAATAGTATGGAATAAAGGGTGGATTATACTGGTTTTGTCTGGGATGGAGCTAATTTGCTTCATAAAAGCATCTATAGTGCTAAGTTTTGGATTTGTGACCAAAACGCTGTTGATAACATACTGGTACTTTAGCTGTTGCTGAGCAGGGTTTGCACAGCGCCAAGGCCTTTTCTGCTTCTCATCCCATCCCATCAGTGAGCAGTCTGGGAGTGCACAAGGAGCTGGAGGGGATAGGGCCAGGACAGCTGACCAAAGGGATATTGCACTCCTAGGACATCCTGCTCAGGGATAAAAACTGGGGAGAGGAGGAGGAGGACATTCAGCATTACGGCGCTTGTGTTCCCAAGTCACCATCACACGTGATGGAGCCAAACATCTGCCTGCCCACAGGAAGTGGTGAATGAATTCCTTGTTTTGCTTTGCTTGCACACACAGCTTTTGTCTTCATCTCAGCTCCTGAGTTTTATCATTCATGCCCTTCTGATTCTTTCCCTTATCCCACCAGGGGGGAGAGAGTGAGCAGCTGTGTGGGGCTTAAGCTGCCCACCAGAGTTAACCCACAACAAAAGCCTATAGTAATTGGAACATCAGGCAGTAGTTTGGTAATTGGTGAAAGTGCAAACTTCCCATTAGAAAAAATCCCCACAGCTTTCAGAAGACACAGAAAGTGAGATAATGAGGGCTTTGTCAACCATTTCTAAAGGTGTTTATACTCCCTGAGGGTAAGAGACAAACATTGCTGTTGAGATTATTGTACTGGCCATTGAGCATGGCACAGTACAAGCACACAGGAGATAATACCCTTCTGCCAAAAGCCAGGCTTTAATACTTCTGGTGAAGACAGAGTACAACATCATTCCACACATCATTTTACAAAAACTGATCTGACCAATGAGCAGGAACAGTGATAGTACACCTGACTAAGATCTCAGGCACCAGGACAGGAAACAAAAGCCCAACTCCACTGCTTGTTTTACAGAAGCAAGTATTGATAATATATGGCAGCACAGTCACTCTCAACCTACTTGAAATGAGTTAAAAGAATAAGTGATCATTATATTTTTAATATAAATTCAATAATTCCCACTACCCTTTGAGTGTTAACACTAAGGCAAATCAGCTGATCACAGTTCCCTCTGGGCCTGACTGTACACTGCTATTTTACAATAATTTCACTAATATTTGCGGTCTGGTCAATCCTGCTGGGAAAGAAGTCCCCAATGGTTCTGGGGCTCTGGGGAAGGAAGGGGGTAGATATACAGTTACATACACAGAATTATAAGAGGTCTTGACTTCAAATGTGGGCAAATAAATACTGTCTTTAACAGTCTTATTTCAAGAGTATTCTTCTTTAACATAATCCTGCAAACATCTTCACTTTTTAATATCTTAATTTTTCCTGATTTTTGGAGATAGGATCTTCAAAAAACCATTTATCTGAAAACATTTTGTGGACATAGCTTTCAAATCTGTTTAACATTAATGATGCCAAGAAGCCTGATGCTGTAATTTCAAAAGCTTCCTTTAATCATTATTTGGGTTTTCTACTTTGAAGAAGTGATGAGACTTTTGTATTCTTCAGCACTAGCCCATTTTCTAGGATTCCAGTCCCAAGCTGACAGTGGCCACAAACTGTGTCCACAACCAACACATTCAAGAACAGAATGGTATCATCTGGATTTACATTCTTGTTTTTAGCACTTGCGGCACTTTCTCTCTTTGGTTTTATCTGGAGATTTGCTAAAACATACCTTTGATTCATTGATTTGCAGGGAGCTTTGAAAATACACTCTCTCTGGCAGCTAACACTATAACTACAACTATCTTCATTATAATAAATCCAGTGCACAGAACCCTTCTCTCCAAAAAACCAATAAACAGCCCAAGTTTGCAAAACAGTATGTAGGGTGCCCCAACTAGCAAGTGAAGTGGAGCTTAGGTACCTAATCGGCACAGATATTTATGAAAATCCCAAGCAGCTTCTACCTTTTTAGATGATTTTACAGCTTTAAATGACTTCCTATTAGCATCCATCGGGCCTGTGTCCATTTTGAAAATGGTATTTAGGCGCTTTTTAAAAATCTGACCTGCTCAGAGAAATCATCAATTATGTAAATATCTGACCCAAACTACAGGTCTTTCCTTGAAATCCACTAAGGGTTGAATTTCTCTGAAATTTTCCTCACATGCATACCTCAGTAGTGAGATCCAAGCACTCCTACACTGATTTCCAAATCCAACCTCCACAAAGTGTTTTGTTTTGTTTAAGGCCACTGTAGGGAAAGGTTTGAGCTCAGTGTCAACCCTAATTCAAGTGCAGAAGTTTAATTTCAGTCTAGTCCTGCCAACAATTCAAACCCATGCACTGGAATGTATGAGCCACAAGTAAACCTGACTCCAGAGCATCCAGCAGGACATCTCCTGTGCGTGCAACCATTCAGAAATGTGTGCCATTGGGGAAAGGAGAAACATTTAGAAATGCCCCACAATAAAACATTTAAGTATCCATGTATAAAACGGAACAGTTAACGAGTAAACAAATGTGGAAGGGAAAAGAAAATTGTGTAACCATTGCAATCAAAGGAGAACATCACATAGAAACTGCATCCTCTGTGAGGTTTTGTTATGGAGCCACTAAGGAGGAAAAGTTAAGACCTCCAAGCTCTGCCAGTGTAGGAAGCCAAATATGCCTACAGCCACGTATTGGGACTGATTGTGGGCACTCAGTCCTGGTATTTGTGGGCACTCAGTCCTGGCGTTTTACATTTTTTTATTATCTTTGCTTCATGGAAATTTACAGTGGAATTTCCTACTGGACTACCTGCAACTTTCGTTTTGCTTCAGTAAAAACTGGAGGCTCAAGTTATACATGTGTAAACAGCTTCTCTAAATGTTTCCAATTAAACAAATTCTCTGAATAATTTACTGCACTTAAATGGTCAGCAGAAATAACTGTAACTTTCCTAGTCTGGTTACAGAACAATGGCCAAAATACCACATAGTCACTTAAAAATAACAATTTTACCAAAGCTGAATTTTCCTTTAAACCATTTCCAGGCAAAGTCTGCAAAACAATTAACTGGGTAGATAGTATTCATAAATATGAAGCAAGCACTAAAATGCTTTATTCAGAGTTTGTAAAGGCTTGCTTGAAGAATTTGTGTTTAATTATCACAGGTAATTTGAAGCCTGACCTTTGAAAGTATCCAAGCTAAACACCTGTTCTTCAGTAACACTGAGCTGCTGCTTATCAATTACAAATGTCTTTAGAATAATAAATCATAAAGAATGAAAATGCAATTTTTTACTACTTAACTATACATTGGTCCCAATAACTTAATATTAAGGGCTTACAATAGAGCATAGCTGAGATCACATACAAACAGTTTAGAAGAACTTAAGTTAAATAAATGTGTTTTAAAGACGTGTCCCCTGCAGCTAAAGCAGTTCAAGAAAACCATTCAAATAAGCAAATAACATTGTTTACATTTACAAATGAAACATCATATGAGTATTTATTGATTTTTTAAAAAAATTCAAAAAATACATTGTAACAGAACAGAATGTATACGTTGTTCAATGAAAGACAAAACTATGGTTTATCATCTGGACCAGAATACAAATACATGCTAACAATTTAAAAATCATTTTGGGTCATTCAGGAAACATGAAACAAGCTAGCTGTTTGGAAATGCAGTAGTCTTCTCCTTTAGTAAATATGCCTGAGAAAGTTAACCTGTAAAGAAATCGGCTTTTAAACTCTAAAACACAAAGGGCTTTCTAGGCTGAAATGGTGAAGAGACCTGTGATATGCACCTGACAGGCCACTGAGCCATTTCCCACAGAGATTCTGTTCACTGCTCCACCTCAGCTCAGCCACCCAGCAGTGGCAGAGTTTCACATCAATACCAGGCTTATTCAAGTGAGGTGTTAAAAAGCATGCTAAGATGATGTAAAACTGTCAGTTACATACACAGCGGATAGATGTTAATAATCAAGATTCTGTACCAAATTCTTTGCTTTGTATTAGGGCCAAGTAAAAAGTAGTAGGCTGGTTCATGGATGAAAAGGATTATATTTTTTGGCTCAAGGTAAGACCCTTTAAAAACAGTTTCTACATAAGCATCTAGAATCAAAGCATGAAAAAAAAAAAAACAACAGGACAAATACAACTAATCATTTTACAGTAATCACATACTGTAGGCAAGTAGGACCCAAAACAGTAACATAAATTGTGCATCGGTTCTATGAAAATAAACCGTTACTAGGAGACACAAGCAATCTGACAAGATGTGAAAGTGAGCAGTGAAAACTTCGTGGATTGAATTTCTTTTCATCAGAATTCATCTGTTTCTACTGCAGGCAGGTAACAAATGGAACTCAGGACAACCGAATTCCTATTAGCAGCTTAACTCTACTGAGGCTGAGGCTATTACCATTTCTTTCATTAAGAGACATTCAAATGAATGAAGCAAAAATGACATTTCAAAAATGAAGACCAAAAGAAAGCTGAATGTACATTTTAGATAAAAACAGTGTTAGGCCAAATGCACAACTGCTGATATCTGATGCAAGAAAAAGTAATGTAACTATGCTGCTTATACCCACAGAACATCTGACACTATTTCTTGAATTCTAGCAGCTTTTTTTTAAGTCACTCAACAACTGCATACTTTGTAAATTACATGGGCTTTGACAAAAAATTCATTATCAGGCATGCAAAAGGAACCTCCTATTTTCAGAATTTAGTTACATGATCAAATTACATATGCTAAAGCATACGAAACCAAGTCTTCAAATGAAGCAAATTCACAATTCTGAAAAGGGAAAAAACTCCAGACAAAACAAAAACTCAAAACAAAAACCTATGACAGGAAAAAGTATATTTCTACATATATCTCTGGTGGTTCAACACAGTAAAATGAGCCACTATCCATATACGTGTGTAATTCTGCATGTAATGGGATAGGGAAGAGGCTTCCTTTTCCTAACTTCCACGCCACAGAAATGACTGGATGCACTACAGAGACTGCCACTGTCCTATGAAATACAGGGTACTTGGCATTGCTGGATACAGCGTTCAAGGACTCATGCACTGACCCAGCACAGTTCACCTTACATTCTCTAGTACTGACTGTGATGGCAAAAACATTCTGCATTGCTCTGACACCAGCTTGGCTTCTAGGCTGCACCTTCTGAAAAAAACACCATTCTCAGGTGTCCTGGTTCCAGCCAGGAAAGGGTTAACTTTTGCAGTAGCCAGGAGGAGGCACGACTAGGACCTGGAGGTTATTCTATAACACCTCACATCACTGCTGCAGAAAGGGAGTCTCTTCAGGAGAGAAAGGGGTCCCTTCTGGTCAAGTAGTGTGGCAGAGGGAGTGGTTGGGTATTGTCTATTGGTGGGGGGTTCTGTGTGATTCTTGTACTCTCTGTCATTAATATTGGTCAAATTCTTATCTCACAGCTGTTTCCAATAACTTGTTCTTATCTCAACCTGTGATCTTTGCCTTTTGTGCCTCCAATTTTCCTCTCCATCCCATTTAAGGGGTGGGAGGAGGGGGAGGGAGGAGCGAGTGAGTGCTATGCAGTTTGGAGAGTCCCAGTGGGAGCTCTAAATTGGGGAGTACCATTCCTAAATCACTACAGCCTTATTGGGCACCCAGTGTGTGGCATCAAGGGTTGAGGTAACAACAGATCTGTCCAGAGCAGCTTGGAAACAAATTCATCTAAGCATTTGTTGCATTAACTTCAGAGCCACTGGTCACGATGTTGCTTGGTCTGTTCATGCGGTTGTGGTACCTAACCCTGTATTCACATATTCCCCTATATTCCTCTATGTGGTCCTTGTGATGCTCTTTTTCAGAGCAGGGAGAGGGATTGGAGTTGCTTTTTTGCTGTATTATGGGATATCAGTCTATGACTGATAAAGGGCAATGAGTGTAATTTTGAAAGTGTATTCAGTGCTGCTCTCCTACCTTTACTTTAGGCACTGTCCTTGGGTGTCAATTAATAATCATATTCAGTCTGTAGGGGGAACAGGGGAAGATGATTTTCCCCAGTCTTTCACCTCCTTCTCCTCTTTCAGCTGTTACAACAGCTTTTGAGAATTTTGAATTTCCCTTGGACGTTAAGGAAAGCATGTTCTTGTTGCTAAGACTCACTGGTCTCCTCAGTCCACACTATGTTTAGAGTCAAGAAACAGATTTCTAGGAAGTTCATTCAGAGATCTGCCCCAAGGGTGGGTAGTCATGAATGGCATGAAATGTGGCAAAAAATGAAGCAGGTTTTTTTGAAATTTTCTGCTCCAGTGGTTTGGAAGTTCATCCCTGAACAACTACAGGACCCTGCTAAAGTGACAGAATATTCGCAAGGAGCATGCTGAGGCAGCTCAAGAAAGGGGCAACTTATTGTAGTGCGCTGGGCCTGGCTACTCTTTACTGGACACAGTTCAATATTAGACAGCACCCTCAGGGGAAAGAGGAAGAAAACAGACCTACAGGCACGGTGGCCTGATTTGCAGTTGAACCCAAGGAACCACCTGTGCCAGTAGTAGTTGCCCCTATACAAAAGAAGAAATCCAAATCAGCTTACTTAGTGAGAGATAATGAGGAAGTAGAGCCCTCACAACAGGAGGAAGAGGCAGGGCCAGAGATAATCACCTGATCCCTGTTCCCAGGTGTATTGGGTTTGCATGGCACAGGTTTTGGGGGGGGCTGGGAGGGAGGAGCTACAAGGGTGGCTTCTGTGAGAAGCTGCCAGAAGCTTTCTCCATATCCAGCAGAGCCAATCCCTGGCAGTTCCAAAGACTGATGTGCTGCTGGCCAAGGCTGGGCCAATTAGGAATGGTTGAGAAAACATATTTAAGAAGAAAGATAAATAAAAAACTGTTGTACAGTTGAAATTGTGGCTGGAAAAGGGTGGAGTGAGAACATGTAAGAAAAGCTCTGCAGACAGCAAGGTCAGTGCAGAAGGAGGAGGAGGAGGTGCTCCAGGCACCAGAGCTGGGATTCCTCTGCAGCATGTGGTGATGGCCATGGTGAAGTAGCTCTGCCCCTGCAGCCCATGGAGGAGCCCCACACTGAAGCAGGTGGATGCCTGAGAGAAGGCTGTGAGCCCATGGGAGACCTCTGGAGGGAGGAGAAGTTCATGAAGAAGAGTCTCCTGTGGGAGTGACCCCATAGTGCAGCAGGGTAACTACTCCTCTCTCTGCGCAATGGGAGAAACCACAGGTGATGAACTGACCAAAACCCCCATTCCCTGTCTCCCTTCACTGTCAGTGGGAAGGAAGGACGGGTGAGGGTATGAGAGATGAGGTAATATTTTCCTGAAGCCAAAAGGTTGTTAAGTGAAAATTGTTGGTTCTGTGTGGTGGTGTTTGTGGTTTGGATTTGTTCTGGTTGGTTTGTTGGGTGTTGCTGTGAGCTGGGAGAGGGGCGGAGTCGAAGACCTGACCAAAAGGAAGTGGGATGAGACAGGAGGGGACAGAAAAGTAGGCGGTCGGGAGATCCTGTAAGTCTCCGCCAATGGGAAAGGGTCAGGGACCGCCCCCTAGATGGGAAAAGGACATGTTTTGTAGCCATTCTGTTGGAGGGTGTGTGTGTTCGGCTCTAAGGGAGAGAGGTACACGCCCAGCTCAGTTAAATCATTACTAATAAACAGTTTTCTTTTGCTTCGACAAAACTTTGTCCCCATTTAACTGTATCTAAAACTTAGTTCATTTGTAACAAGGGGAAGGTGTTTTCAAGGTTCCTCCTGAGTTCTCATTATCCTGCTCTGATTTTGTTAGTAATAAATTCAATGCTTATCTCTAAGTTGATATGCATTGGGGAGTACCTGTTTTGCACATGATGGTATTTGATGAATGATCTCTCCCAGTCCTCACCTTAACCCATGGACCCTTCATTATATTTTCTCCCCCCCATCCAGCTGCAGAGGAGAGAGCAGCTTTGGTGGGTGCATCTGACTACTATACCAGGGGAGGAAAAATATGTCAGCCACCAGCCAGGAGAGCCCCTGGTGACCTGGCTGCTCCTATGCTGGGACATCATGTCCCACAGTATGAAACTAGGTGGTAATAAAGCCAAACAAGTGGAATCCCTGTCACAACATGCAGGTATTGACAAAGGGATTGGGAAGAGGACAGAAACTCTCAGCCTTTGGAAGTGATTCCTGCCAAGCAGAGGGAAGGGTATTCTCTCAGTGATGATCTAGTGTGTCCAAGCAGGTGGAATGCCATGGAGAAAGGTATCCAGTACCTGAGAGCATTAGCTGTGCTAGAGGTACTTTATAGAGATTCAAATAAAGAGCAGTCCTCTGTAGCTCCAGATGAGGCTCAGTGTACACAGTCCATGTGGTGGAAGTTAGTGCAGAGCACACCATCATCATACACCATTGACATTAATGGCAATGGAAGAAGGAGAACAAACAGTGCTTCAGGTGATTATCCGACTCTGGCAATATGAAGATCATGTTTTTTCCTCCCTATCAACCCGCATCTCACCTGTGGAAAGACTGTCCAAGATAGCAGACAGATTTGAAAGACTTGAACAAGCTAGAGAGGACATGTCCCGTGGCTCGCCAGTATGGACCAGAGTCTTTGCTATTGGTAGCAAACGCCCCCCTGCTCGAGAGAGAGGGTACACACCACAAGGTAACCTGTGGTTTTATTTGCATGACCATGGACAGGAGATGAGGAAGTGGAATGGAAAACCCACCTGTGCTCTAGCAGCATGGGTACATGAGTTGAGAGGAAGAACAACCACCGCAGAAAATCCTTCAAGGATAAATGTCTTTTCAGTGGACAAATCCTCAGACAGAACAGGAGGGTTGATGTTGCTTCTAATCCACTTGAAGTACCTTCAGTTCAAATTAGTGAGCAACAAATACCATGACCAGAACTGAAGGAGTCCTGCCTCCAGCAAGGTGGAGGAAAGGGACAGTCAGATCTCTTGGATTGTGTGGATCTGACGTCCTGGCACACCAGACCCACAGGAGTTTAAGGCTTTAGTTGACACCAGTGCACCATGTACCCTCATGCTACCAAGATATGAAGGGGCAGAATCCATCTCTATTTCTGGGGTGACAGGGGATCCCAAGAGCTGCCTGTACTGGAACACGTACTGAACCTGACTGGGTATTGTGAGAGACTGGAGGAGATTGCTTGCTCAAAATATTTTGGGTGTGTGTGTGGGCAAAGGGGCAGGTTGGGCGTTGCCCTGGTGAGGCAATGCCCTGCTCCACACACCCCATCCTCTAGAGCCTGTATCCCAGCCCCATAGTGACTGCCAATCACAGGCACACTGGAGGCAATGCTCCTCATCCCATGTCTGAAGCCCCTAACCCAGCTCCTGAGTGGCTGCCAGACCACAAGTCTTGCCTGGAGGAAGGGCCCAGGAAAGCCAAAGGGTATTTAAGCCAGGACACCAGGCAAGCACGTCTTGACCCTACCTTCCCTTGGATTTTGTATCAGCTGGAAGACCGCTGGAACCCAGCAGTGGTAGCTATATTCATTCTTTTCTGCATCTTTTCTCTCTTTTCTTTTTCTCTTTCCTCTCTTTCTTATAATGCCTTCTTCTCAAAGTTTGAGTAACTTAAACTTGGATTGGTTGGAGTTTGCTAAGTTGGTCAGGCTTAGAGTTTGCTAAATTAAGGCTTTGCAAAATCTTTTATGTTGACTGAATGTTGCTCTAAAGTTCTGCCAAAGTTCTCTGATTTTCTGAAATTTGCCAGTAAAGTTTTTGTTTTCATCTCTTGAGAATACCTTGTTGGTATTTCTCCCTTGCATCTAATTCAGGGTACATAAAAAACCTGCAAGCCCTTTTAAAAGACTTGTCGAGTAAGTTCTAGGGTCTTACAGGAATGAATGGTAAAACCACCCCATTGTGATTAGCCAGAGGCCTTGTGCATCCTTGGCATAGACTACCTCAGGAGTGGGTATTTCAAGGACCCAAATGGACGTGCAGTACACCTGGAGCCAACTGCCCAGGGGTGGAAGCACGCTCCCACCATTTGCCATGGAATGATCCAGACTGCACTGGAAAAGAGTGAGGCTTCATTAACACTTGCAATATATTCATGACATTATTGTGTGGGGCAACCAAGCAGAGGAAGTTTTTGAGAAAGGGGAGAAGATAATCCAAATCCTCCTGAAGTCTGGTTTTACCTTAAAGCAAAGTAAGGTCAAGGGACCTGCCAGGAAATCCAGGCTTTAGGGATAAAATGGTAAGATGGATGTCATCAGATTCTAATGGCCATGGTCAACAAAACAGCATCTATGTCTCCACCAACCAGCAAGAAGGAAATACAGGTTTTCCTAGGAGCTGTGGACTTCTGGAGAATGCATATTTCAGTCGGATCAAAGGCCCTCTATATCTTATGATGCAGAAGATGAATTATTTTAAGCAGGGTCCTGAAAAGCTTCTGAACAAATTAAGGAAGAGACGGTTCATGCAGTAGCTCTTGGGTCAATCAGGACAGGACAAGATGTGAAAACTGTGCTCTACACTGCAGCTGGGGAGAATGGTCCTTCCTGGAGTCTCTGCCAAAAACTACCAGGGGACACTGGAGGATGATCCCTGGGATTCTGGAGTTGGGGATACAAAGGATCCAAGGCCTGCTACGCAACAACTGAAAACGGGATACTGGCATCTTATGAAGGGGTTAAAGCTGCTTCAGAAATGATTGGTACTGAAGCACAGCTTCTTCTGTCACCCTGACTGCCAGTGCTGGGCTTTTTGTTTCAAGAGAAATTCTCTTCCACACATCATGCCACTAATGCTACATAGAGTGAGAGAACTGCGCTAATCATACAGTGAGCTTGAATAGGAAACCCCAAAAGCTCAGGGATCTTGGAAGTCATCATGAACTAACATAAAGGTGAAAATTTTTTATTAACATCAGAAGAGGAGGAATAAAAGGTGACATGTGCTGAGGAGACCACACCATGTTATCAGCTACCAGAAACGAAAAGTGATACACTCTCTTCACTGACAGATCCTGCTGTATTGTAAGGATACATCAAAAATGGAAAACTGCCATATGGACTGCTGTATGGCTAGTCACAGGAGCTGAGGGAAAAGGTGGATCAAGTCAGGCTGCAGAGCTGAAAGCCGTCTAGCTGGCTTTTAATATCATTCAACAAGAGAAATGCCCAATGCTCTGCCTCTGCACTGACTCATGGATGGTGACAAATGCTCTGTGGGGGTGGCTGGATCAATGGAGAAAGGCCAACTGGCAGCATGGAGCTAAACCAATCTGGGCTGCTGAATTGTGGCAAGGCATCACTGCTTGGGTAGAGAAGTTGACAGTGAAAGTATGTATGTCATGTAGATGCACCCATACCCAAGAGTCAGGCCGCTGAAGAACACCACAATGGACAGGCAGATTGTGCTGCCAAGGTTCAAGTATCTCAGGTAGATCTGTACTGACAACATAAGGGTAAATTACTTCTTGCTTAGTGGGTCCATGATGCCTCAGATCATCAGGGAAGAGATGCAACACATAGGTGGGCTTGTGATCAACAGGTGGACTTAAACATGGACACAGTCTCAGGATATTCCATAGATGCGAAACATGTGCTGCAGTCAAGCAGGCCAAAATGGTAAAGCCCCTGTGGTGTGGGGATCAATAATCAAAATATGGGGAGGCCTGGCAGATCTATTACACCAAGCTCCCACAATCCCACCAAGGCAAGCACTATGTGCTTACTGTGGGAGAAGCAACCACTGTAAGCCCCTGTGGTGCGTATGATGAACGTGTTAGGAAAGACAGCTTGGATTAGTCCTGCATTTGAAAGGTAAACCCATCCATGGAATTGTTTTTGCTCAAGGACCTGGGTGCATTTGGTGGGCAATGCAGAGGAATAGGGAAATGCTATGTGCACCTCCAGGGGTTTAGATTTTTGGGTGAGAACAGTCTGTGCTGTTAAATTGTGTAATATTGGTTGCCAAAAGGCACTGTATGCCATAACTGCGATGGACAGTGAGTATGGACTGCTCCAGATGCACCAGTAGTGAACTCGTGATGCAGCCTGCAACCAGCTGACAGCACACCAGCCCTCCTGCCCTGGAAGACATCTAGGACAGACAGAACCCACAGTCATGGACTAAATGAACTCAACAGACATCCTGGAGGAACAGCCATTGACTAGGGAAATGATACCTCTGCTTGTATATATCTATATATAGTTGGAATGTGTGGGATCTGGGCATGCTATAGATGGTACAGAACAAGGGATAATGTCCTAGTTCTGGCCAGGACAGGGTTAATTTTTGCAATTGCCAGGAAGGGCCATAGCTAGAACCTGGATATTATTCCATTATACCACCTCATGTCATTGCCAGGTTTGGGGGAGGGAGTCCCTTCCAGTCGAGTAAGCGTGGCAGAGAGCGTGGTCAGGTATTGGCTGTTCTCAGGGGGCTTCCATGGGAATTGTTCATTTCTTCTACCCTCCGTCATTAGCATTGTTGCTGTTACTGTTTGTTTTCTTATCCCACTGCTGTTTCTAGTAAATTGTTCTTATCGCAACCCATGACATTTACCTTTTTTGTTTCCAATTCTCCTCTCTAGCCCCCCACAAGGGAAGGTGGGAGTGGGAAGGGGAGAGTGAGTGAGTGGCAGTGGTTTGGAGAGTGTCAGTGGGACACTAAATTGGATAGTACCATTCCTAAACCAAAACATCAGGTTACATTTAAGAGGTAAAGGGTGGGAAGAAAAAAACTTTAATGACCTGGCCTAGAAGACAAATGCAAAGGTAAGGTGGTGCATCAGTAGCTTCTGGATCAGAGTTGAAGGGAGAAACCAAGAGGTGAAGACTCTCAGAGAAGTGCAAGTTAAAAGCATAATTTAAGCCTGTAATTATTTAAGGAGAAGAGACATAGGAGAGAAAGATGGGCTGCAGTAAGATAAATGTAAGGTGGAAATCTGTATCTCCTGGACCCAGAAACTGCCTCAGACACCAGCTAATTTTACAAGATAAGTTACATGCATGCCCACATTCAAAAGGGCAAGAGTGAAACCTTGATGGCAACGCTACGATTCTGGCTGAAGAGCTTCATTTTCCCCCTCCCATACCTGAAAGCCTTGAATCCTTGCCAAATATTCCAGCTGTTTTGAAGGCTGCACTGTAGAACAGGGGGAAGCAGGAGATATTCCTTTCAGACCTATGGCTTCGGCAGTTGGGGACGTTCCATTCATGAGAAGTTCCCTGGCAATTGTGGCTGTGCTATTTGTAGTAGGAGATATGCTGAAGAAAGAGCTAGAAGTCTGGCTCATTTCTTTGGATGACATATAGCTTACAGTGGTACCAGGCGCTGATTTGTTGCGGCTTGCTTCCATCTCTTGATATACATCAGGAGAGAGATGGAGTATTCCCTTTGGTGCTGAAAACAAAACCAAAGATCATTCTCATTACTTCAGAATGGGTTTGACATGTAGACAATTTTAATTAACATATTTTACAGTGAAAAACAAAGTAAGAATTTAGAAGCAGTATATATATTTTTTTACAGTAACTGTAAATGAAGTCACCTCATATATTTAGAAACAAAGCAGATTTGAAGGGGCCTTCTTCTTCCTCTTCCCAAACTCTTTTTAAAATGGTACAAACCTTAACTTTACAACTAAACTGTGGCTAGCATAGAACACACAATATGAACAAAAATGTTTGGAGACCTACAAACCATGTGGAACAGACATTAATTCAAAATAGTAGCATAATCATTATTTCCCTACATTCTTCTACCTCCTATCTGATACAATAATTTAGGCTGCTTTTTCACAAACAATTGAAACTAGTCTATATCAGCACTGTTGCCACCAGAAGTAGTTTAGTTTTTTTTCTCCCACCTACAGCTGGTGTTTGTATTCCCCAGCTGCTCTATTGCCAGCACCAGCACCTGTAGGACCATGTAAGGATGTTCGTGAGAATGAGCTGCTGGAGGCAAAGGAAGGGCAGCATGGTTCCTTGCAGTAGCAGCACTGCCTTGAGTGCTGGCTTGAAGTGTTTGCTGAATCACAAGGGCAGCCTGTGGTTCAAAAATCTTAAATTGCCCTGCAGCCAGTGTTACTGTGCTAATGGCTCTGATGTGACTGACTGCTCTGCAGTGAAGAGGAATTTATTTATTTATTTAACTGCATATCCTATAGTTTTCATCCTATAGTTTTCAAATAGTTACTTGCCTTTGAGAATGTTTATACTGAAAAAGGAAAGCATATATGTGTCCTACTTAATATCAACAGGAGTTAAGGTAAACATTAAAAGAGCTAGATTTATTTTTGTGAATAACTTCTAAATATTTCCAGTGAGATGTAAATTAGGGATAATTTATCTACATTTAAACATTTTGAATACCTTTTCAGAAAATATCTCAACCCTAAACCTGCTTGGAAACAGAAATACATACTTGATCAGTTTTGCTGATAGTCCTGTGCATGGAAATGTGAAGAATTAAGTCTGAAGTTTGCTAGTTTTCTTACACAATGAAGCATTTTTTGGAAACACAAATAACCAGTTGGTTGGTACTAGAGGGAAACCTTTTTCTTATTATTAATGCATCAGAAAATGAGCTTGAAATGTGTAATTTCGTATTGAGAACATACTTTAATCTTCTAGCATATAATATGAGAACCTGAGCCATATGGCATTTAATTCTAGGGATAATAAACCTGTTTGTTAACTGATTTAGTAATCCCAAGAGAAATCAAAGGGTTCAATGTTTAATTCATTTGCAGTACATATTAAATTAATCTCAGAAAAGTAGAATAAATTCAAAGAAGAGGAGGAAATTAATTTCCAGTACCTAGGAGAGAGTCCTTTAATCCTAGAAGTGCAAGTAGTACTTTTAAATAAAATGTCTACCACAAGGAGAAGACTCAAAAAATATTACCTGTAATTAATATCCTCATTTTCAACTACATGGTGAAAATGGAACTTCCTCACTGCCGACTCAGCAAACTGCTTACAGGTGAATCTTTTAATTGATTTACTCATACATTTGGCTTTTAAATTCATATTGCTTTTAGAAATCTGGAACATCTGCTTACATAATTTACAAAGACGTATCTGTTATTCACCTGATTGCTCTCCCCACCTACCTCCATAGGGCTGGGGAGTCTGGTTGGATCCTGAACATTAAGGCTGCTTTCACCTAGTTTAGAACTGGCTCCAAAGGCAGTAGACTGAACTCCAGAGCTGAGCTCCAGAGCTAAGCCAAAATTCCAGACAGTGCTGCTGGGAAAGATGGAGGATAGGATCCCAAAAATTGTTTTTCTCCATCTGGGACAATTTCAAACATAATCTAATAGATAAACAACTGTGTAAATACACAGCATAATTTTATGGCACATAATCCCTATACGAGAAGAGAGACTTTACACACTCACTTTTCCTGAGGCTGTAACCTCCAAGGCCTACCTCTGCCTGTATTTTCAGAGTCTTACACAAGATGTAAGATTAATGAAAATTGAAAAAAAAAAAGATAATACAGATCTTGATAGTTGACTTTAGGTTACAAAACCAAACAGCAGTAAAAATACTGGGTGACAGGTGTTCACCACTTCCTAAGAACTGCCCACTGTAAATCTGATTTCCCACGAATATTTCAGAAACAGAAATGTAAACTGAACAAAAGATAAAACAGTCTACTTGTTTAGAAATAACATGATATTAGCCCCCCCAATAAATTTTAGAAAAACATAGCACAATGTTAACTTTTTAAAAAGTTTAAAGAAGTTTAAAATCAAGTCCAGTGCTGCAGATGTCTGTTCCATTGATGTAATATTACTTAAAACAAACATTCTACATGCTTTCTCAGCCATTTCACTGTTTTTACATGATCCACCCAAATATCTAACTGCTGTCTGGAACAATGGTTTGGAATACTTCCAGATTACTAAGCTTTCTAAATGTTAAAATAACTAATATGCAGCATATGATGAATAGAAAGATATTGAGCAGAGTATAGCAAATGCTCTTAAAGTACTGACTTTAATGGTGATGTTAAATTAATAATAGTACTTTTACACTTTGCAACACCTTACTGCTAAAGACTTCAAAGTGCTTTATAAGCAATAATTAATTTAAATCATACATTGGCTCTAAGAGGCAGATATTATATTACCATCATTGATTATCTCTGGAAACAAAGTAATGTAATATTCTAGACATTACATTAATGTAGTTGCAAGATATTAACTTTTTATATTCAGGGCCTATGTTTCATGAAGCTTCTTACAAACATGTCTTAAAAAGCCAATAAAAACTTGGTCTCTTTGAAAACTTCTATAAAACATATATTAATTGTAATTCATTATCTATTTTTAATGTATTACTGAGGATATTTTATATATCATTCCTCACTGTTGCCTGCTTACTTCAACTCTGTTGTATTACAGGAAAGTGTATAAATATATTTAGTTACAGTAGTAGAGTTATCAAATGACAACAATAACAGAGGATTAAGTGCAAGAACAAAAGAATCCTTCAGAAATTATCTTAATTTGTCTTCTAGCAATCAGTTGATTAAAAAGCAGGGGAAAAAGAAATACTATCCTCGAACACCTTTATGCATTGCAGGAGAACATCTCCAGGCAAACATTTTCATTCTTTTTTCTTTTTCAGCTAAGAAAAAACCTTAGACTTTTGTGTCCACTAAATATTTATCCCATACAAGCTTCACTATACTCCACAGGAAGAATCATAATTATTAGGAGTCCCAGGATCTATAATAGACCAACAACACTGCACCTTCTGGTGGACATTAACTTAGAGGCACATTTATGAAACATGTTAAAATAATTTCCATTTATATTATTTAAACCTGTGGGCAAATGTGCTACAAAAATATGCAGGCTAGCTATGCAATGTAATCACTAACATTTAAAAAACATGTCTTACTCATCATTGGCAGTAATTGTTTGCAGTCTCTCACAATCTTCTGAAGTCTATGAAAACACACCAAAGACCTTTCTTACCTAAGAATAAATTTCTTCATCTTCCATTGTCTACTTCTGCTGTCACATACTAGATAATAGCAAAATAGCTTTGCATGAATAAGATACAAAATGGCCCAAAGATCCCTCACAAGCCTTGCCACTGGAAATGTAATCTCAGTGCTTTGATTGCACATTTTTTTCCCAGCAGCCATAATAGAGACAATCTCTAAAAGTTCTGCTTGAGTGATATTATTTTTATCCCTAACCCTTTCTCTTCAGTGTCCCCTGTGTTGGGAAGACAGGGGGACATTTCTACAAATGGGTCCTCCACTTTCTGGAGTTTGTGGTAAACAAAACTAACCATTAGAAAACTGTCTGCATGGATAATGGGGTGAAGAACAACTACTGACAATATTACTGAACAAGCCTCAATGTAATAAGACTCTGCAAAAATGGAATTTGCTGATACAGGGACAGTGACAAGTTACCCCACAGCCGTGGGCTACTAAATTAAGAAAAGTTCAGAGTGATGACAGCATTGCCTGCACACTCACATCTATTAGAGCCTACACAGGTACCTATTTCCAATTTTCTGTCTCTGTCAGGAAGATCAGAAAACATTAGAAGTTGAGATTTCAATTTCATAATTTAACTCCACAAGATGGCCTACAGAATCAGGCTTGTGTTGTCAATCTGCAGATATATATATATATCTGTCAGTGCTACTTCTCTCTTCCATACTTAATCAGTAGTGTAGGGATACTCTTCCTCTGCCTTCACTCAATGACTTCTCTGGTTCAGGGGCACTCACTGAATTTTCACATTTATACTTGGTCTGAACCACAACTTTATTCTTCCTCGGATAATAGTTTTCTCTCCAAATTCTTGCTTACCCAACAAAAATGCTATACTTGTTCATGTGTCAGAAGCAGGGCCAGCTGCAATATGACTTCCCCTGACCCTGCTGAAGAGCACATGCTCTTCCCTGCACTACAACCAGTGATATGGGACATGGCACAAAGGAGTGTTTTCACTTCACTGTGCAATGATGCAGAGTAAACAATGGTATAATTCTGTATATTCTATGCTCATGAATTCAGTTTAGCACCCTGGTATTTGAAATAACCCATCACTAGATGAAGAAAAGACTGTTCATAAGGAAATAATCAGTAGTTTTGGAACTGAATAAAATACTTGATAGATAATAATCAAAAAGCTTTCTTTCAGATTATGCTATCTGTAGTCACATTGAATAAAGCCTTCTTATAATGTGGTACATAAAGTACATGAAAAATCTTGTAGTAAGGCTGTAAGAAGGAAAAGTTAGAACTGGATCTAATCCTGACTTCACAATTTTGTACATTAAAATGGACAAGAACTTAAGAGGCATGGGGGATACTCAAATACAATAATTACTCCCTAGAACTGGCAGGTTCTCAACAGGCCCTAAAATATGGCCCATTACAAATCTACTGACATAAAAAAAGAAAAAAGAGAGAATTTACAAAACCAAATAACTACTTCAATAACAAGACTGAAAAATGTAAATATTATAATAAAAATAAATGATGGTTTTATACCCCACTCAGTGTAAAAGGCTATTTATACACCAGAATATTTTCAAATTCCATTACCTCAGGAGGAACTCAAAAAAGGTCAGTCAGACAACTGAATAGGCAAATAGTATGGCCATTACGTTCTCAGCAATTGTCTACACACAATCTTGGCTTGAAATACCAAGCTGCAATCATTACTTACTTAACACAGCTATCCGTGGTATTTCTAAGTCACCAGCTACTGCAATATTCAGCCATGAAAAAATGTTTTGTCATTACACAATGTCTTTCAATCAAAAGATCTCGTCTACATGACCTTAAACAAACTGATGTTATATAAAGCCACTCGTTGAAATACAAACTTTGTTTAACCTTAAAATAACCACGGTACTGAAGTATGTACTGTTTAGCTCTTCATGAAATCAGGTCTTGATATCCCTAATTTCACTGGACTATTTTTTGTATAGCCAAAACAGAAATTGCAGTATTTCAGGATTTAAATTGTATGCATTCCTGTAAAATTTGGCATTTAACTAATATGAGGAAAGTCCTTTGAATTCTCCCCTAGCTTTACTCCTGCTTGAATACATAAGATTTTGGTAAAAAATAAGACATAGCATTTGCAGTGGGGAATTTCTACAGGATATTCTATGAAATATTCCAATAGACAGATGAAACATCTGCACTAAGTTTTACATTATAACTTCTGCATAATAATTTTCCAGCAATATGTCCACGTACCACATACCCAAAGATTAAGATTGAGCAGGTTCAGAAAATAACCAATCAAAATACAGAAGGAAGGTCAGTATACTTAGCAGTAAAGAGGATCAGCAAATTTGGAGCAGGAGCAAATCAAGCTAGTGAGTTGGCAGATCAAGGTTCTTGTAACAGCTGCTAGAAAGTGATATTTGTGGGGGTAAAGCAATTTAGGAGAGTGCCTAAGTGCAACTGAAGGCAACCTGTGCAGGCAAGACCATTCATTAACAGATTAGGAGGGGAATGAGAATGGTGATGATGAAAACAAAGGCCTGACCCATATGGAGAAGAGAGGAAATAATGAGCAGATATTCTAGACAAGGACAGAGAGGTTGCTGAAGTTAAGAAGGCCAAGGGGGCCATCAACAAGCACAGCACATGTATGAGTGAGAAGGAAATCAGAGGAGGAGAAAGCAGTGTTTGATGTTGAAAGGGCATGAAGGAAAGAGTGGAGTTAAGTTTTAGTTCTGGCAGCAACAAAGTTTCAGTTCAGGAAATTCAATTTTTCAAGGACATGATTATCCTAGACTAAGGGTGAGGTACATGGTGGGTTCCAGGTCGGAGGGAAGGGAGTTGGAAAAGGAGAAAAGATTCCAGAAAAGTGAAAGTATTTAGAGTAACACTGTACTGAGGTGAATTATGTGATACTGCTCCATTTTCTCACCTGAAGACAGAAAACCAAATGCAGATACTTAGCATAATACATAATTAAATTTGAATTTGAGAGTTAACATCAAAAAAGAGCTCTGCATTTCTGCTTCATGTGCAGATTTTTACAAAGGAATAGACTAGCAACCTTGAAAAATGTAATTCATATTGACCTTTTAGGAGACTGGTAAAAATAAAAGGATACATGATCTGAAATTATCTCTATACATAGAGCTGGCTGTCTCCTGCCATGGTGGCTTCTTCCTCTTTATACATTTTATACATCAAAAGCTTGATGGCTAAGCAGTCTCCCATACAGCTCCTTCTTATCTTGAGGGCACCCAAACCACAGACCTCATAGCCCAAGTTTGTATTTCTTACATATGCACAATCTGTACTGCTCAAGAACCAGGCAGCAGGTTTTACACAACTCTTTCTTTTTAACCTGTATCTAAAATAGGCAGAATATCTGTAAACCAGCCAGAGAACACCTGAATACACATCTGCACTTTCATTCACAAGAATTTCAATCAACAGGCAAACTATAGTCATGATTACTTTAGATCACTCCTTCCCCGTGAATTTCCTATATATTAATAGCATTCGATTGTTCCTTTTTTGGCTGCAAATCATATTAGATACACATCTCCAAAAGGCAGCTGCCATTATCCAGATTACTCTGCACTCCATGAATGCTCTCCTTCTGCTGAAGAAGGAAACTAAGTCTCCAATGCTCTGGGCACATGCTTAAAACACTAGGCTCCTTATAAACACACATTGTACTCCAAACTCAGCAATGAACTCATCATCTCTGAAGATGCAAACCTTGCAGAACTTTAAGCACTTAACTGAGCATCTCAAAAGGGGAAATGTGGGAAATAGAGAAGGACCACTTGCAGTTGTCTTATGCTCCAGAGTCGAGCCCAAATCCCACTCACACATAAAAATGCTAATTTGGCTCTTGTCACTAGTTCTCAAAACAGCAAAGAAAAAATAACACTCCCTTCCCTGTTTTCTTAATATGTTTTTTAATATTAGGTGTTTTAGAAGTTTTTTCAACTATTAAAAAAATATGCAAGCTACATTTAATTGTATTATGCTGGATAAAATTATTTTCATTGTTAGATGAAACTGAAAAATAACACATCAGTTATTAATAATGCCAAACGCAGAATGGATTTCCTAGTTTCAGTAAATTAGGAAAGAAATAAAATTGAACAAATCTCCTCTGCTTCTAAATTTAATTTTCCAGTATCTTCAGTTAGAAAGAAAATTTAATTAGAAAATTAGCAAATCAACTCAGCAGTTACAGAGGCAAGGTATTATTTAAACATAACCAGCTGTGACAAGAGACTCTAGACAAGGCTGTGAGACATAAAAAGTGAGGACAAATGGCTCAGCTGAAGGAACTGCTCCACTGATGGTATAATGCTCACCTGACAGTTTGTTAGCTAAAAAATGCCCACAAAACAGAACAAAAATATCAAAATGAACAAAGGGAAAACTATTGTTCTGTGGCCTTTCACCAAGTAAGTGGTGTTGTCAATCCCTTTATTGTGGCTTCTAGTCAGAATGGCAAATAATTCAGCCAGCATTTAGTGATGTATCAATGTAACTCCTAGCAAGAGTACCTTACAATTGACAAAGCTGAGTAAATTTGGAAGCAATTCAGAAGCCAAGTCCAATGCAACAGCAGGACTTAGCAAGTGAAAATGCACAC
The DNA here is from genome assembly GCA_013399945.1 of Ploceus nigricollis. Taxonomy (NCBI): domain Eukaryota; kingdom Metazoa; phylum Chordata; class Aves; order Passeriformes; family Ploceidae; genus Ploceus; species Ploceus nigricollis. The sequence goes on from VXBC01012116.1 coordinate 223,390, forward strand.
AATCCACTATAAATCACCTTTGAAATATACCCAAAAGAATTACATATTTCAGCAAAATATAACACACAAACATTCCAATTAAAAATGCCCAAACTATAAAACAAAAACTTTATTCCAGAACTGTAGACTTCTGTTCCTGCTCATGGAAACACAGGGGTATTAAATGATCTACTGGAAGTTTTCACCAAGATCCCCAGTTGAAAAACAAACAATTAGAGGACTGTATATAAAATATATTTCTGAAGCTACTGAGGGCCAGAACTACAAAGTTCAAATAAATTTTGTTTCCTTCAATGTGAAGATGTATTAGTATGCAAAATTTCATAAATACATAATTTATGTTGCATTTATTTTCTCCGAAAAGCTGGTGAAGAAACATCATCGTGAAGAAACAAGTAAGAATCGGAATGTAGTCATACATTTAGGGCTTATAATAACACCAAATCTTTTTGTATTTTTTATATTTCTTAATTTATATTTCTTAATCTAATATTGAAGTAGAGTTTTAAAAATACTAAAATTAATGTTATTTATTGAAAAATATCAAATTTTCTCATTACAGACTTAAGAAACTCTTCAGAATATCTATTTGCTTGTTTCTCTCATTTTTCTTTTTTTTTCCCCTCACTGAGAACAATTGTATGAGATCAAGTATCTGTTCCTTAGGAGATCATCTGCTCCTGCTGCTCATTTACCATCTGAAATCATAATCATCTGTTGGTGACAATCTAATCATCTTCACAGTAACTAATTGTGATGTCACAAACAAATGGTTATGATTTCAGGTGGTGAACAAACAGCAGGAGCAGATGTACTCCGAAGAACAAAGACTGTAAAGTCATGCACAAATCCCGAGTAATAAAATGTTAGGCAAGAAAAACAAAGAGTCTGTCCTTTAGAGAGAGGTAAGATTGCTCTGGATGTGGTTTTTTTTTTAATTATCAGGTTTTCATTACTTTGGGCCTCCCAAAATTGTTAGAAATAGGTGAAGGAAACCTATACAATGGAAAACTGAAATTGGGAAACATGTAAAAACAGTTATGGTCAATTTTTTCCTTCTTAGAATTATACTACATAAAAACACAGTTACATTTTACTTTTATTCTTATACTGTTCTTCTTAGCTCATCTACAGTTTCTCCTAGAACACATCCTATATGTTTGTGATTACTCCATCCAGAAATACAAAGCAAAAATATGTTCCCCTGAAAATGCACTTTGTAATAGGATTGTTTATTTGTTCCATGTTTTGTTTCTGTTGATAACTACTTAAATTAAGAGAGATAAATGAGATTCTGTTTACAGTAAACATCTTTTGTATGGGCTGCAAATGCTTCTGGTCTGCTCACAGTCTCTCAAAGTCTCTTCCAGAAGCATAAGGGAAAAAACTCAGTCAATGTTCTTGCCATTTCACATGTGAAGAATGTCAAAGATATCCCAAACCAAGAAACTAATAGCTTTGTGTTTCATCTTTCTTTTAAATTGTGAAATGAAGAAGATAGGTAAGGAAATAAACCTGTGGGGAGAACCTTTGCAAGTGAGTAGGGGGAACAGAAGTGAGGTTTGCCACGTGGATAATGCAAAAGTAACATGATAGAGGGCAGCAGAAGAAGTTAATATTCAAGAATATTTAATAAGGAATACTAAATATATATTGAGCTACTAATTAGGAGGATACAGCCTGCAGAATATTTCTCAGCAAAAACAAACGACATTATAAGAGTACAATGAAATCTGTTCTTCAACTGTACTGAAATATAGAATGGCTATGATTTTTGTTTTCTGTTGTACTGAAGTACACAAATTCCCTTTACTATTCCAGTTTTATTTGACTCAGATGGAAACACAGGGCATTATGCACACAAAGACAGACTATCTGTCTGCAAAAGGAAACTGATGCACAATAGCCTGTCCTAGCAGGACACAATTGTTTTCCTGGAATAAAATTACTGGAAATATGAATAAAAGCTGCCAAATGGTAGATGTAGCAATCTCAGAGCCTCAGATTTTCAAGACCACTGAAAGTTATGTTTATGGTAACAAGAAATGCAAACTGTACATTTCTCTTTTAAGATGGATACAAAAGGGAGGAAGCTGCTCCATTTGCCCTCTTTTAAAACTTCCTAACTTAAAAAAAATGACTTAAAAAACTTCAAGAGTAAATTCACCTACCAAAAAGTGCTGCTCTTAAACATAAACTAATATGCTCACACCTGAAAGGATGGACATTTTTTATCTCAAAGTGTGGAACTTATTTGGAACTGCCTTTAAAAAAACCCTGCACTTCACAGGTGCATGAGAGATCATGCATAAAAGTGATTTCTGTTATTCAAAACACCCTGGCAGCGTTCAAAGTCAGGCTGGATAAGTACTTGAGCAATCTGGTCTAGTGGATAGCGTCCCTGCATATGGCAGGGGTGGTTGGGACTAGATAATCTTTAAGATTCATTCCAACCCTCTAACATTCTATGACACACTTTAATCACCTGCTTATTATTAATGTTGCCTCTAGATTGGAACCCTCAAAAAAGGGGGTTAAGAGATTAAGAACAATGGTCTCTGAACAAATGCTCTATGTCTATTGGCATGCTCCATCTCTTTTATCTTCCAATTTACTTGTAGATCAGAAGAATGGATATGAAGGCATCGAGTACTACAAAAGTGCCCCAGAATGAAAACCTGCTTCTGTACTGTGGCTCTAGTGGCTGCAAAAAGGTCTGTGAGCAGGTCTGTGAAAAATAAGTTACTTGGTCAGCACAAATTTAAAATATAATTTCTGTTAATCTTGTCTCCTGTTGAATGAGTTTGCCTTTGTGTTCTCCTTCTAGATTTGGATTTAAAGGTATAACTGTCAAAGTTGTCTTGAGCAGCCTAAGAGATCGCTTTTTTTTTTTGGTTGGTTTAACAGAAAATTGTGGTTTCATCTATAAGTATTCTGCTACAAGATACTGAAAGGAGAAAAGATAGAGGTCTTATTCTGCTGTCTCAAACTCTAAGATGCTAGCATTTGAAGATATTTCACAGATCTTGTCCTTAGAGATTTTGACAATACAAACACAAATCATCTAAAAGTATTGATGGGGGTTGATGACAGGGCTGTAAGGAAGCCATTAATAGGAAGACTGAGATCCTGTAGAATCCTCCCTTTCAAGGAAACACAATGGCATGTGCTGAATCCAAGATCACTTTAAACACTAGCAAACTGTTTGTGTAAGTTGAAGCATGAATTATTCCTCAGGTCTCTGGGTCCCTCTGTGGTGACTGGGAATACCATACAAAAAATGGAACACTACTGAAACTCCTTAAAACCTGCTTTTAAGACCACGTCTTTCAGATGTATGTAGGCAAAAAATAGAAGGTAGCTCATGTGTGTGTCCATGTCTGTACAATCCTTAGTTGAGGGAGATAATGTTTGGGACACTTAAGAAGTTCAAAACTACACACAATTCTAGAGAAAAATCCAGGGCTCATGAAAAAGTGAAAAAGTACTATTTATATTATCTTTACCACTTTAAATAGCAAAAATCTAGTTATAAACTCATCAAGGTCTGTCCTACTCTTTACCTGTTGCAGTGAAACTGAATTCAATCTTCACCAACAAGGTTTCTTGGGCTTTTGTGTCTTATAGACAAAGGAAGAGAGGAACTACCAGTAGCAGAACCTCATCAGAGTCAGGGATGTTGTGAGAAAAGCTAGAAATCAGCCCATATAAATAACAAAATCTCAGAATTGCAGATTGGTTCAGGTTGGGAGGGACCACAGTGGGTCATCTGGTCAAATCCCTCTGCTCAAGCAGGGTCATCGCAGAGCACATAGCACAGGATTGTGTCCACATGGTTCTTGAGTATCTCCAGTAAAGGAGACTCCATAACCTCTCTGGGCAACCTGTTCCAGTGTTCAGTCACCTGGACAGTAAAGTTCTTCCTCATTTTCAGGTGGAACTTCCTGTGCATCTATTGGACCAAAACGGACATATCTTAGAGTGCTGAGTCAACCAGCTTGCATCATTATGAGGCCACTCTCTGTTCTCTTCAAAAGGCCACGGAGATCAGAAGAAATCTCCAGTGTCTGGAGAAATGCATTATACTCAAAAAAGACAGGCTGATCAGCCTCAGTCTGGTCCCTGGGAAAATCATGCAGTCCTCTTAAAGTCATTTGTGGGCACACAGTGTGATTGTCTTTCATGATAAAATGACTGGTTTTATGAATGGAGAGCAGTGGATGTCATCTACCTTGGCTTTAGCAAGGATTTTGACATCATGTCTCCCTCAGCATCCTTGTCTCTAAGCTGTGATTTTAGAGTCTAAGTAGATAAATTCCTAGATAATGGAAATCTGTTGGGACCCAATAGCAGCCTTCCAAAACCTAAGAAGAGGTTGTCAGAAAAGATGGAGCCAGGCACATTACTGAGGTATATAGCAGAAGAACAGGAGATGACAGTCATAAACAAACAGGAGATGTTATGACAAGGATATAAAAGGAAAAAGAATCAATGTGAAGACAGTGAAGCACTGGAACAGGCTGCTCAGAGAAGCTACAGAACTTTCATCACTGGAGAACTGAGAAAAAGCCACAAGCAACCTTATCTCAACTCTGCACTGACTGTGCTTTGAACAAGCAGTTTAGGTGACCTCCTAAAAATCCTTACAAACTGAAGGATTCAATGATTCAATGAGTAGATGAAAATTTCCCTGTTTCTGCACTCGTTCATACCTACACTCACACACAGGACACTCAGGGATTAATTCACCTAATTGCAACAAAACCCCTAAAATATTTACAAAAAGCATTTCAATTCTATTGGATAATCCAAATCAGACAGACACAAAGAGAAATAAGTATCAATATAAATTTAGAAAGCAAACTTACTATTACTTGTTGGCTCAGGAAACCCAACATTTTGGCCATTCCAACTTTTGTTTTCTCCAAGCTGAAACAGGTAGAAAAAGATAAGTAAATAAAGAGCAAACTGCTCCCTAAACAGAACATTCCTGTTTATAAATTTAGTTGAAATATACTAAAAAGGATGAGTTGAGACTGCCACATCTCTTCACAAAATTTTGCTAACTCATCTTAATTTTTGCCTAAGATAGGTTATTTGAGTAATGTACCCTTCATGAGTAAACATTAACAACTATTGCTTAACACTGAAACATAAATGTTTCCCCAAGGATTCGGTTCAACTCAATATGTTACCAAATCAGACTTAAATAAAGTTAAATGTTTTAAGCAGCTCTCAACTGAAAATATAAACAATCAACAGAGAAATTACATTCTAAAATAAGAAGATCCTAATTACCGCCTATGAAGGAATGTGTAAACACTATTAAGTACTTTGGGTGCAATTTTAAAATATTTACTTGTTAGGAATCAATTTAGTCACTGAAGTGGAAGTAAAAATGATTGCAAATTTCCATTATTTTAATATATTTTTGATTATATTTTGTTTAATACTGGGTATTACTCTGACATGGAAAATGAACACAGAGGTTCAAAATGAAGCCACTACTGAGGTTTACACAGTAAATAAGATGGCAATGTTCCAGGTTTATGTATAAAACTGGATAAAAAAGTCTGAGCTTCCTCATTACTTAGGAGCTATCAACAACCAGCTCTATGAATGTGATATGAATGATCCTTTTCAGATTTCACTGGGATTTTCTATGCAAACAGAAAACATCACAGCAAAGCAGTCTATATGCCAGAACAAAGTTGTAATCATTTGCTCTTGAAGATGGGGTTGGAAAGTGAAAGAGATAAGGAAAATCAACCAGCTGAAATCTGCCTCTGCATCTCAGAGGTTGATTAAGGCTGTTTAGATTACTACCATGTCATAATAGAGACTACTAGATGACACATTTTACTTGGAAAAGAGGATGAGAGAGCACACTATGAAAAGCAGGTATTTCAATGATTGTTTCCCAGCTTTTCATCATCATGTACATCCCAAAGAGCCTTGGCAATTTGCAGTGAAAATGGGAGATATTTGATGGAAAAGGACAGGCATTACAGTCAGCTTTCAAACTGGTCACCTACATCCATACACTTTAATTTCATATAATTTGTTTTATTCATATTATGAAGCAGGTAATATGTATATTTGAAAATACGAGTGACAACAGTTCTTCATATGAATAAGCAATATGAAATCTATAAATATGTTTGTATTTACTGCTGTTAACAGCATGGTTTTGTCAGGAATCCATCCTGACCATCTGTAACATGATGCCAACATGAGCACACTGTTACAATAAGAGATTTTAAACTTTCCTCATTCTTCTCTTTTTTATTGTTTATTAACTTGATCATGACAGGGAATTTAACAACAATTCCTCTATGAGGAAGTGATCCTTAGTACTGCTGCCTCGCATGAATGCAATCTACCTTGGTTTTCTTCTCTCTAAGAGAATACAAGTGGCAAGAAGAAACAAAAAAGTGGAAACATGAAAAAATTATGACAACTCCCCATTCTCATCCATAGAGCTAAAATTCTGACAACTGCAAAATGTCTCCCAGCATACCTCCAGATTGCTCTCCTCAAGGCTCTGCATAACCATTACCGATTTCTTTCAGGAATCAGTTTAACCCAGAAAAGAGCAGAGCCTTTTCTTTTTTACATTACCTGGATTATTTGTGCTGCCATCAGAACAACACATTGCTCTTATAACACTCTTAGGTCTCCATTAAAACAATAAATGCAGTCACATTTTATGTAAGAGGGTTAAGGAAAAAAAAAACCACTGAATTTGGTTTTGCTTATTTTTTAAGGGAGGATGAATGGAATGGAACGACTTGAGGAAAAGGGGGCACAGAGGAAAAAAGAATTGCCTTTTTTAACATCAGCAAAAAATACACAGGTGAGAATTATCTATTTAGATGCCAACCTGCTACACCAGCTAATCTACACTGGGACCCATTTTGGATTCAAACAGTGAAAACAAGTATCTTCTAATGGTATATCTTTATTGTGCAATTTATATGCAAGGAATTTTGCAATGCTCAAATTGATAGAGATCTAAGGGCTATTTTCCCTCTTCTCCACCACAGTTTAGTTTGAGAGTTAAAATTCCTTCAGCTACACAAACTAACTTGTGCATCTCCAAATATGTCCAGACATATATACAGAAGATAAAACCAGATGCTGTAGATATTTCATGTCCTTAAACCCCAACAAAGCTTTAAAAATTTGTGACGATTTTGTTATGATACTGCCACTACATAAAAGTTGAGTACTTCACATTTTTTGGATACTGTAACGTGTTTGTTCATTGTATTCAGAATAATATTAGGCCATTGTACACTAGTCCACCAATCCTAAAATGTCTACATCTGCAAGTATGCAATTAAGCCTGATTTTCTAAAGACAATGCACTTGTAAGCAATAGCTTAATAAATGTAGGGAAACAAAGCAGCAGCATCCCTTTTTAGCCACTCAATTTTTTGTTAAGGATTTCAATGCAACCACAAGTTTCCACTATGTAGAGCTCTCCAAAGAAACTATGTTGTGGGCTGATTTTTTTCAGGCTTTATCTCTGAAAAATACCGAGTAAAATTAGTTCAGCCAATTTCAAATCCAAGAATAAAACCCTATGTTTTCATATTAGAATAAAAAAATTGGTTTTTCTGTTTTGACTTGTTTTTTATTAAAACCATTTGGCAAAATTGGCAGTGAAGAAAAAGTTGATAGTTTTACACCATAGAGAGTATATTCTACAGCAGAAATGTCTCAACATTCTGGTGAAAATGCATTATCATTTTACTCAGTCAAGCTTTTTTTTAAATGGCCATGTCTGCACAGTGTGTTCTCCCTAGAAACATCATCCAGCTTCCAAGTACTCTGTTTAGAGTATTTCACACTTGTCTATGACTAAGACATATAGTGAAGAGCATAGTGAAGGTGAGTGTGAACAGCACACATATTGCTGCTACTCTCAAAGGACAGTGAAACAGAAGAAGGTGGGGCCAAGTAACCAGTACAGTATTTCTTTTTTCCTGGGTAGGAATACACAACATACAGAACAGAATATCTTCATATTTACATATACACAGATGTGTACATATATACTACATTCAGATTTATTATGTAGTCCTAGAAAATCCCAACAGAACATTCTGTTGGCTACCTAGTGCAGCCACAGTAAACACATAAGTAATTACCAAAATATATACATACAGCGAGCATGTATATGACAGAAGCTGTTTAGGGTCCACAGCTTAGTCAAATACCTTACCAAGTATCTTTTCAGAAAACAAAAGGCAAAACTTTAACAGCCAATTTTGGTTACAAAACCCCTAACTAATAACTTCAAGACAGGAGAGGAGTGCCAAGTTACAGATAGGTAATGTGGAAATACATACTTGCAACACATATGAATTTAAAATGCAATTCCTTCTTCATTAAAAAAAAAAAGTGACACACATTTTCTTTATCGGTCATCAAATGTGAAAAGGCCATTATTTTTTTGTAATGCTTTTAGTGCATATGCAATGGGAAGATAAACATTGATTACTACTTCATATATAAAAGTTACTAACGTTGTTCCTTTCTGTTCCATGTTGCTTTGGGCTTTCATGAATGCCCAAAATGGAATAAAAGCAAGAGGTACATTCATCCTGATTTGTAAGTAGAAATTGGTGCATGGATCACATGTACACTTTTGCACACACACTCTTCTATGGAACTCTGTTTCTGTTCCTAATTACTCTCACAGGAGCAGAGGCTGCACTTAATACTAAGGGTAGCTGTAGAGCTGTAGCTAAACAAAGGCTAATCTGTGACAAGCAACTCCCTAAAACAGGGCGTGCACAAGCTTAAGCTTCCAGTTTTACTAAGTGATTAGCTGATACAGCTTAAAAACCTAGACAAGGGTAAATTGTGGTCATCACAACAATTGGTTCTCACCTTTTCTGTCTGGTCTTGAAGAGGAGTAGAGGCTTTGTATCCCAGCTGTAGCAACATTGCTTCTGCTGCATTTCTTTTAGCTATTTTCTTGTTTGGGCCTGTTCCAGTAGTAATGTCATTGCCTACTTTTACCTTAAAAAGAAAATGTTGATCATAATCATGATAAATGCAAGACTCCTTAATATCATCATATAATACTCTTGCTGATTTATCAACAGCTGTCAGCTCTTTTGATGAAGATGCAATCTTGAAAAAGCTACAGTAGTGCAAAAGGGGACTACAGTATTCACTTAAAAGGGCTTGTTTAGATTTTTCAGAAGTTCACCAAACTCATAGCCAAGAGCTACATTTTTCTACATCTCAGTGCACTCACAGTTGCCTCTCTCTTCCACCAGCCTCTGTGGCACCCCCATTCTCCCTCATGAACCTCTCCCCCACTCTGTTAACACTGGAATTGCCCCAGGGTCTGTACTTCCTCTTTCTTGTAGGAAGGAGTGCTGCCTGCAGCAGCTCCCCAGCATCATCAGGACAGTATGCAGAGCAATGGAGAGACAGACTTGAGATTAAACGAGAGTGGTTTCTAAAGAAGGATGAAAACCATATTTGCCTTCCTCCCACTTTGTTGCACTGCAAGGAACACAGGGGCTGGAATTGCTTACACCTGACAAGATTTGATCCAAACAGTCCTTGGAAAGAAGGCTCCTCAGTGCACCTGTGGTCTGTACAAAGGGTTTCTGACAAACATGATGCCTTTCATAACACTAGAAGAAATTAAAACCCCAAAATAAGGACAAACTGCAGGCAATGGATATCCACAAAATGTGTGGCTCCAACTTAATCCTTGTCTTTGGTACCATTCTTAAAACTCTTGGAGCTATATATGTCTGGTTTGTGACATGAGCCCTCTCACTGCTATTCATTCATTACTCTTTGATGGGTGTATTTTGCTCAGTCCATTAAGCCCTTCTATTTGCCAAATTGTGTCTCAAAATAGTGCACAGTTTCAAAACCATGTCAAAAAAAGGAAATCAAAATCAAATAAAAACAATAAAATCATCAAGGTGCTCTGAATAACAAAAAAACCCCAGAGGTCAAACACCAGAAACAGTTTGGAAGGAGCTTTAAAAACATTGTAAAAAAAGGCATACAAATGCTAAATAAAGAATATATTACATTTAGTAGTCTATGTCATTCAATAATTCTTCACTTCCCTTAATTTATCATATATGTATTTTCCTAAAAGTTTAAATTCTTCTTTACTCAAATACATCTTAATTCTAAATATTAAGAAGATTATGTAAATAAATAATAATAATAATGAATGTCCCTTCAAAGTACATATATATACATCATTAAGCAGAAAGATTTGACTACCTAAGCCAAAAATATTAATAATCTTGAAATATAAACTTTATCTTCTATGCAGTTCACAACAACAATTAGAAAATAGCCAATCTGGTACAAGTTTATATGCAATAAAATTGAGGGACTTTAATGGGACAAGACAAAAAGATAATTTATAGCATAGCTCACAATAAATCAATGTGTTGCTATTTCTCAGACCTGTAAAACTGGTTTAGCTATTATTATAACCTCTATCAAGGATTAAAGCCCTGACTACAAAGAGAAAGAGCTTTCTGAAATTAACTTTGGGAACAGAACACCAACTAATGTCATCAGAGGTTTTCTTCTGTTTATCTAGTAGCCAGGACAAGTAATTGGATCCATTTCATCACATCTAAACTTGCTCTTTGTGTGACAGATAAAAATGAACATATTATCTCTGGATATTTTACTTCCACATTCAATTAAATTAAATGAAAACATGGTTTAAGTAGTTTATACAAAGGTATTTTATTCTGATAAGGTTTTCTGCATGTCATAATGAATCCACTGAGACTTCCTGAAGGTGGGATAAATAGCAGAATAATTTTAGTGTGAAGATATTACAAAAGGGTGAAAATGGAGTTTAAAATTATTTGCAACAAAGCAACTGCTCTGTGGAGTTTCTTTAACTCTTTCTTTCACAAACCTTCTTAGATACAGGAATCTTCTACATATTCACTGTTTTTAAGATTCCTTTTTTATACAAACTGAAGACTTTGCCATTATTGACACTCCTCCAACAGAAAACTAAACTTCCAGCCCACCTTTCTAATACTGGGCTGTGTTACACAGTTCTGCTGAGGCCTCACACAGCAGCTATCAACTGTGGACAGTCCCATGGGGGTCTAAGCATGGGAAATGAGATTTTCTGTGACAGGATCACTCTTTCTCAAATAGTTTCAGGTCTCATAAAACGTTAGAAATCCAAGTTTATATTCAAAAAAAGAGTCTGCAACAAAAGAACACAATACTTTATTCTCCTTCAGAGAGAAAAAGAATAAATCATGAAGAAAGACCACTTAGGCCCAAGAAAATTAAGATCACTATCTTATCTTCATAGACATGAGGAAGAACTTAGAGATTGAACTGAAAACATAACTAATTTTCTGGAGAAGGAGGTGCTGGAACATCATAAATTTTGTTTGTGATCAGAAGTGACATTTTGGTGTGGTTGGTAGACAACAAGTCAAAACATGCTGAGGAATGCAGTTCTGAGTTGTTCCGGCACTAAATTACCCTTGAGTGAAAACACAAGAACACAGAATCCTTTCCGGTTTCTAATCTTTTTCAACCTGCTGTTGTGCTATCTAACAAAATATCACAGTTATACCAAATTTTTGTACATGTTCTTAATTTAAATTTGAAAGGAATTTTAATGATCTACTGTTTCAGTATTAGGTCCAGTCAGAGGACAGTCTAAAACATGTGGTTGGCTTTTTTGTTGTATTTCAGAGATAAAGTCACAAAGAAACCAGAAATCTGAAAAAATTTACAACACTATTTTTTAAAGCCAAAATGCCTGGTAATATGGAGATATTAATACCCATATTTCAGAATACTAGGTATTGCTGACATCCTTGGATCAACACCAGCCCAATTTTATTTTTTTTTCCAAAAAGACAAGTAAAAGTAAATAAATCATGAACCATCAGGAATAAAGACACTAAGAATCAGGTGAAATAATAATAAGAGTATAAAATAATGCAAAACACATGAAAAGCATCTAGAGGGCACATAATTCAATTGCCATTTGTTTCACTAAGAGAAAGAAGAAAGTTTAGATGGCCTTTCTGATACTGTATTTCATACTATTCCTGTATATCTGACAGCAAGACAAAAAGCTAAACAGAAGGAGTTCCACTTCATATTATGCCACCATTTTGTTTGAGTTTGAATAAAACACTTAACAAGGTCATTATCTCTAACATGACACAAATGATACCTGCATAACAAATTCCCGACGGCGAGGCATTCCTCTCTCTGAAAGAAGAACATACTCTGGCTCCTTCTCCTTTTTGGCCTGTTGAATCTGAGCCAAACGACTGATGGGATTCATTCCTTGACCATATTCTGGTCCAGTCTACACCAGATTTAAAGGAAAGAACCATTATTTCAGTATCTATCCCTATAACTACTACACTGCTTCAATAAGCATTTACTAGGATTCTCTCTTTTGTAATACTCCCTTTGAGAGAATAAGAAGTAACTTACTTTCCATTTTCTGATCCTGAGACAAAAGATAAGAATCCTCAGGCTCAAAGCTGTGGAAAGAAATTGTCTGCCATTGTTGCAGGTAGTGTGCATACCTTGCACCTGCAAGCTACAAAAACCCTCTCCTATCTGTGGAGGTCCTCATAAGGATGGATGAAAATTAGCAGATTCATTAGCCAATTATATCTTATTGCCCTGTTTCTAGGACCCTTCCCCCTAACCCCTTAAAATAGCTTGCCACAATGCTGGAACATGCACTACACTGAGAAGAGGTGGGATTTGCAGAGAGACAAAAACCATTTGCCATACATAAGGATTCTTCCTCTTCCAGCCTTCCTGCTTTCCTTCTCAGCACTCTAGGCCTTCCATCCTACAGTGCAACTCGCAACTAAAGGTGCAGAGGGTTTACTCTGTGTGTCATATAAATTTACCCTAGAATTGTTGCTTATGGTGAGCCACCCATAAAATACCTCAAACGCTTAACAGGCAATAATCCTCACAATAATATTTCCAAAAGTATGATTAGTGGGGGAATTGATCTCATGCTGGGGAAACAGAAGGACTGACAAAGTGGTCTGTCCAAGATTACACAGACAGGGGAAAAACTACAGTCCTTGAAAACTCTCTAACTCTGAAATTCTTTTAATGAATTATTGCTCACACAGCAAATGCTCTTTCAAAGCACATAGCTATGAAAATATTTGTTTGTAGATTTTAAGAAGAAATTAAGAATGACAAAAATTTATCTGAAGTCATAGTTAAGTGATTTACATAGGATAACACAAAGAATGCACTTGCAAATGTAGAATTGTTTCTATGTTATGAAGCTATTTCCCTTTTATGAAACCATTTGTAGGCTAAGAGAAGATGAGCACTCATGCTTGCTTGAGCTTCTCAAATAACAAACAAGTGTTCAGGAACCTGAAGAAATTATCAGCAACTGAAGGCAAAGACCAGAGAGGGATATTATATTTAGAAAGCTGTGCATAGTGTAACTGCTGAAGTAGTTAGAGAAGATGTAGGTGAAAGAGCTAAGACAATGTCATACACAAGGGCAGCTGTGTGGGCAAGAAGCCAGGCAGAGAAAAAATGCAGAGCAGGCTAAATAAAGAGCAGGCCATAAGATACAGCCTCATAAATACATATACAAATAAAAAGAAGTTATTGTTGCCACTTTTTTTGATGCTCAAAACACATGCAAGTTAAATTGAAAGAAATGGGCACATTGAAAGCATTTCAGAAGTTTGGATATTCAAAAAATAAAAACCATCTACATATTCAGCTTATTTTGACAATTAATGTCTCTTGCTAACAAGGCCAACTGTGTATAATTAAATATAACTTCGTAATGGCAAATGGTATATGGTATGGTATAAGAAATCTTTTCATTATTATACCCTTAGCGTCTTTCTTGAGAAAAACTTTCCAACATGTTTGGTGAAAGCCAAAGCCAAAAGACTTTTCCAATCTTCCAGCTTTAAGGCTGCATTAAAGCTGATGGTTTTCCATTAAATCATTTTCCTGCCCATTTTTTCATATAAGTTTCTGAGAATTAGATCTCCAGGATTTTAACAGGAGACAGGTAACTAATTAATCTAGGTTTTCCTGAAAAATCACTTATTCTGAACTGAAGGCAAATGGAAAGAGGAAGGTGACAAATAAGTCTTTTGTACATTTTCCAAATCCAGTTTTGTACTCTCCAAAGTATTTGCTTATTTTAAAGTGGTTTTCTGGTGGCTGCTCTTTCAGAACTCTGCACTTTGTATCCTGAGTATACAGATTTCTAATGGTCAAACTTTTAGTAAAGTATTGAAGCACTAAAGGAGCACACCGTTAATTTACTTTTTCATGTATCTCTCTCCCTCTTCAAACCGGGGAGTGGAGAGAGTCCAAGGAAAGAACCACCACATATGCTGAAAGGGATTCTCTGAGAAGATGATGCTAAAACTTCACATGACTGGACAGAGCTGCTTGGAGGACTTGATCCTCCACTGGACCTGAACCAAACCCTTGAAGACCTCAGTGATGTGAGCTATTTACAAGCCATTCTGTTTGAGAATCCCACAGCATTCTCAGGATTTAAAAAAAGCCCAGACGTATTAGCACAGGCAAACAAGTAACAATATTGACAGTAACAAGCAACTGTAACAATATTGACAGAAAATTACAAATAAGCCTTTCTTGATTTTAACTCTGACTGTTACTTTCTGAGCAAACATTCTTAATTGTATCAAAGGTGGAGACATACCTTCAATATTGTTTTTGGACGCTTTTTAAAGTAAAGTTTTGGCTTTTCAATCACAGGAAGAGGAGGAAGTTTCTTAAGTTCTTGTAGGACAGCCATTGCAGCACGTTTCTTTGAGAGTTTCTTACTGTTGCCTTCTCCTTCTGCAGTAAATTCTCCTACTGTAACTCGTGTAACAAAGCTCTTCATGTGAGGAGGTCCACTTTCTTTAATCACCTTATAAGAGAAAGTAACACTGAGTCAAAGCACCCTACAAGAAGATAACCTAATGTTTGTTATCTCTGCAATGAACTTATTACTAGTCCAGTTTTCCTGCTAATTGAAGGCATTAGATTGGTTTCCATAGAACTTGAGCAAGTATTAATGACAGCACGAGGTTTGAGGACAGAAAATTAAGACAAGTTGGATAAAGCAAATCTAACCACCATATTCAGTGTTTCACAGAAAATAAGAGTAGACCTACATTTTTAAAGATTTATAGAATAACACAATATACAACAATTATGCATATTTAAACCAAGGCTGATGGGTTTTTTCTTTGCAAGGTGCTTCACATACTAAAGCAATTAAATCCATGGAGGTCTACCAGGCTTTGACTATTTCTTTATACAAAACATGTTCAAAATTGTATTAATTTGGCATTACTTCAACCTGTTTGTAATATTTTTTCTATTCTCATCAAACCATTGGATGTTCATAGTCCCAAACTTCAGTCTCAAATAGGTGCAGGCTGGATGCCTGCTCCCAACTCTTGCCTTGACAGAGTACACAGCTCAGAGCAATATCCCATACATTTGAAAGGCTGACATATTCTTGCCTCCATGACTCTCAGCTGTCCCTCCCAACAATACTGAAAAGAGTTACCAGAAGAGCCACCGTAACTCACACAAAAGCCAATCATTTCTGAAAAAAAATAATTTATTCATTCCCTTCCAAACACATTTAGTACAACAATAAGAAAACCCATTTGAAGTACTTCACTACAACAAGTTATAGTACTATGGAAAGAAATTAAGTTCTGAATGCTGTACCTTCCTTTAGTTTTTTTCTGTCTTCATTTTTACATACATACATACACACACACACACATACACACATACACACATCTCCTTTTAGAAGGCTGATGCTAGAATGTGTTCACCCCCAAATCAGAGCACTGCAAGTGCTAGGATAGCCATCCATCTTTTCATGTATGCACGCACCATTTACTGGTCTGGACAATGTCTATCAGGAATTAAGAGACCTCATTTGGGAAAAGGTTCAGTTATTTTGTTTGATGGGCGGAAGCAGCTACCTAATTTAATCTTTGTTATATGTAATATGTATAAGGAAACATTAGAGTATCTGACAGGCATCTCTTTATAATATCTTCAAAATCAATATAAATATAGATTTTTTTTTCATTTGATGGAATTACATCAAACCATTTGTTGAAGAAGAGTAATGTCTCTAGGTTGAGGAGGGAGGGGAAAGGGAACTAAGGTAAAGGTACCAGGGCCTTCTTGGTGTAATAACTATAGTTTTAATGTGCTCAAACCTTCAATCTTAACATTATTACAACATGTTTTGTATTAAAGTTCTTTTTATCAAGGTCATGTCCCTTGCATTATTTAGTTTTGCTGTTGCACTGTAATGAGGTCTCCTTAGGCTTGTATTTCTTTTTTAAGTTCTCTTTTGTGGCAATTTCACCCAGCAAATACAATTACCAAAGCATATATCAATAAAAAGACACAAAATTAAAATTAACAGACAACTTTGTCCCATTTTCCCAGAATAAGATGACATCTATGCCAGAATGGGATTTTCCTGTTGTAGTCCAGAAGTGTTCCCACTCTAATATTCCAGGTATTAATTTCAGAAGTCTTTTCAACACTGCCTCACTTGAAAGTGGCCCACTAAAGCTTGACCACATGAGAAGGCAGCAGTGCTTTCAATGCACTGAGCCCCAGGATGCTGCACTGCCTGCACAGGAGCTGGGATAGCCCAGTGCCAGGATCTCCTGCTCGCAGACAGTCGGGCATTGTGTCCGTGCTGAGCACCTTCATCGCACTGCAGCGTTTCCCACTCGATTTTACAGCACCTCAAACCATCCCTGTACTTTGTTATCCAAGTATTACAACATGCTTGCTGTAAAACACTGCTAAATTAACCTTACTAAGGTCCTTAATCTTTCTGTGGTTCTACTAACACTGTTATATAGGTGTTTGTCTTTACATGCAATGTAATGTATTAATAAAATATACAGGAATGTCTATACTGACCAGATGAAAAAGGAAAAAATAATTTGGTTAAGAAATATAATTGCTGAGTTCCTAAAATATTAGTTTATATAAGTTTTCTCATATTTATATAAATGCACACAAATATATATATATATGAGAGAAAGAATGTTAATACAAAACCAGATTATATTTTCATATACACAAAAACATATTTCTTAATATAAAACTAATGCATTCTGGTGTGGTTTTCATCTTTTAAATTTTAAGTATGTGACACAAGGTAAATAATTGACTGGAAAACATTAAAAACTCTATCTTTGTTAGTGTGTAAATGGAAAAAAGTCTGTGTTGTCAATGGAATGAACCCCATAGGATTCAGATGGGATCTGGATCAAGCTAAACATCCAAATTTGATAATTAAGCAAAAAAATATTTACCTAACAACATTTTTGGCTAACCCCAGATTTCAGAACTTTTTTACTCCGTATGATTTCAAACAGTTGTGCTATGAGCCTTGGGATAGGAACACTAAAAAGAAATTCAACCTTTGCTATCTAAGAACACTATACACATTAGGACATTAAACTATTTCCTCAGTTGAAAGATACGAGCTGTGGACCTAATCATGGCTAATTTAAAGCTGAGAATTTGATTAAGGGTGACAGTTCAATACACTTTTCTTTTTCTGTTCCATGGATTTAAAGAATAATTACAGCAAGAGAAAACACATGGGGCCAAAACACATCTAAGGTCAAGTTACATCAAGAATGAATTTGGCTCAACTTAATGAATCATGCTGACAAATGAAAAACAGAAGTATGATTACAGTGAAAGAGTAACACTGCTTTAATTATTAATGAGATGCCAGGTAGAAAATTCAAAAGATTAGGACAAAATTAAATGGACATTAAACCCCCCACCACAAAACTAGAGAAGACAAAAATCAGATCAAAAAACCCATGTCACCTACATCTATGAATTCATGATTATTTATAAGATATTAAAATATCACTATATTTCCAGGAGCTTGTGCAGGCAGACACACCAGATTTTCCCAGTTACAAAGGAAAAAAAAAAAAAGAAAAAATTAAAAAAAAGGAAAAAGGGAGAATCTGAATGTCGAAGTGTAAAACTGCATTGAGAAGGGTGACCATTCTGCAAAACCCAAATGAGAGTTACTCAGTAGTCAGTCATCCAAAGCTTTAATCCCCAGGACAGAAGTCAGATAGGTGTGAAACTTCCTGCTGAGAACTACTCTCCCAGAGTCTGCAATTTGGCCTGTCCCTGGTTCAAAACACAGAAACTCTGATAATTCTCTGCAGAATCTTACTGTGATAAGACTGGGACATAAGAACATTTTCCAGCAGAACACTGAACAGGGATGGAGGGGCAGAAAATCTGCCTGTTTAGGCAATCTGTGCCTTCACTCCTGATACTGACAATGAAAAACATTATCGTATTTGCTATTCTAAAGAAATAACACTGCAATACAAAGAAAAATATTGAAAATTTAATGGCAATCTGAAACACCCCAATGTGTTCTAATATCTGAAGCTCTTGACCTCAGTTATATTTTCTAGGCTCATCTATTCCTTACTGACAAATAAGGAATAAAAACCATATCTATTGAAACCAAAAAAAAAAAAAGGCAATATTTTAGCCTACTGTCAAGGCAGGAATAAGAAGTGAACTGACCATTCTACAGCTACTCTAACAATTCCTACAGCAATCACTTCTGTAGTCATCCTTAAAAACTGTTCATTGGGAACCCCACAAATGCCTTAGAGCAGTTGCATTTTGACTTAAATGTTGATGAATCAAAGTTAGCTAAGAATGCACCAGTGACAAGTATGGAGTAAAGCTTGTTCCTTGTTACAACTGAATGTTTTTATTTAACAAATTAATAGATAGAAAGTTTTTAAAAATAATCCAAAAGTTCCTAGACAATTAAAACTAGCCACATTACATGAAACAGGACTGTTCACCCCTCATGTAATTCTGAGGACATGTTTACACAGAACTTAATATATATTTATGATCATTACTTTGTTGCATAACCCAGCACTGTTGGAACATTGGCTAAAGCTTTTTCAGATGAAGAAAAGGCAGATCATTTTATAGCTACCACACACAAAATAAAAGCTAGAAAAAGCTTTGATGCCTGCCTGGAATAACACAAGACCATTAGTGAATAAAATCCTATTAGAAACATCAGATCCTGGGGATTATCCATAATTGCTTAGCAGTTTTATTGAAAAGTAAGCCAGAATCAAGTTCAATCAAAACTCTATTTGAGAATGTCACCCATATTTAGATTTAAAGGCAGGAAATAACACAAAACCTGTCAGGAGAGCAAAAAACTGTCTTTTTTCAATGTTGCTAACATTCTTTGGCAAGTGACACATTAGATTTTTCCTTACAAAGTATTTCTGCCTTCACTCTCTCCTTACCAAATGCTCTCCCTTGAATAAGCTCAAACAGGAGTGAAGAAGATATTCAAAACACTACCCCTCTTTTCTTTACAGCTTCCATGCTCCTCTGTGACCAGTGACCATACGTTTCCTTACATTTTATGCATTGATTGGTATGGAACAATTCCAAATATTTTTAAATGTTTAAGGTAGAAAATAATGTTTGAAAACTGAGACATTAATTATCAGCTTCCTTTTGAAACACAAGCATCTGTTTCGACTATGTCTGCTCCTAACTAACAGTTGGGTGATTGGCATGTAGTGGCAAACTGATACAGCAACAGCCCTAGACACCCCAGTTTTATCCTCCAGATCTTACATTCTCTTAACGTTCTAATAGTCCATATCACATAGACCACATATATGAAGCATCTATGCCTTTGCTATACCAAGAAATTCCTTAGTCATGAAGCATCTATGCCTTTGCTATACCAAGAAATTCCTTAGTCATGAACAATATTCTTTGTCTTTCTTACCTACCTTCTGAGAGATTTCTCAGATTTCTAAGAAGGTCCAAATAGCTTATTTGATGTTGGCCAATTCAGGGACATGGGCCAAACATGTCAGTAAACTGCATACAGCACACTGCAAGACATGCCACAGCTTAGGGGTTTTGATTCTTTTCACATGCAAATACATGCCTATACTCTAAGAGGAAAAAGCACTGGAGAAAATAACCATCACCAGTATAAGCACTATCCACATCTTTCATGCAGACTCAGTTTAAATGTAAAACAAAATGCAGAAAAATAAAATAATAAAAGGCCACTTACATTAGCATCTTCTGCATTATTAAAAAAAAAAACAGCTTGAAAATCTGGTGCTTCCTACCACAACAATGTTGGATTTTTACAACAAGGTTTTGTAAGAACTTTCTCATTGGAAAAAAAATCCTGTTAGTATCATTCACTCTCCCATAGTTGCTTCATTGATAGCACTGGAGCTATTCCAAATGCTCTTTACCACTTCAGGTAAACAAAGGTGTCAGAAATGGGTTCAGAGATAAAATAATACGAAACAAACAAAAAAACTTGTGAAAGCTTAAGGAGAAATAGATAAGTGAAACAGAATCAGAGTGGAAGATACTCATGACTTTCTGAAGACAGCACACTGAAGGTGAAATGTTTCAATTGGAACTTTCCTAGCGTATGAATGCCACCAGCTAAAGCAAAGACTCTGGCTAAGTCTTTTGAAGATTATTTCAAATCAGATTGAGTGTGGCTACAGATTCTAACCCCACAGCTCTGTACAGAAAATGGTTTAACTGTCTTTCTGCCATCCAAATGTTTGCAACCAAACATTAGATCTCTAAAAGTTCTGAAAGAGCATCTATTTTACCAGTAAAAAGTCAATTGTCTTAGACTCTGATACACTGACAATTTTTTTGGTATAATTCCCATTAATATGAAATTCATATTTTTCATATATGAATATTATGTGTTGAGTTTTAGTGGTACCTTTTTTTAATACTTTCTTAGCAAGATAAATATGTAACACAGATAAAAATGTAACACATACCTCAAAAATGACAGGTATATTGCGCTTCAAAGCAATTTCAAACACTACGCTGATCTCAGATTTGTTTGCATCTTTATCTTCTTCTGATTCTTTTCCTGTTTCTCCATTCTGAAAATGATGCATACATAATCATACTACAATTCTAAGAAGATCAACAAAATATAATATCCTTCTCCTCCCAATTTCTCAAAGACTTTTGAAGTCTCCTGTCAGGCTGTAACTCAGCATTTGTACATCCATCTCAGCACCCCATTATCAGACATCTGCTGACTGAAGCCATATATATTGTGCTTATGCTTCACAACAAAGGAACACATACACCTTAATTTATAAATTAATTATAAACAGCAAAATAATGTCTATGGATGTTAGTCTTATTAATGACATGGATAACAAATGTCTGAGTACACACTTGTGTCAAACATGAGGATCAAACAGATCCTTTGACCCATTTCTCAGGCTCTCTGTGGGTACCCCTTCTAAGCACGGAGGAAATCTGTGCTTGCTGGAAACTACAGAAGACTGTACTTCTCTCAGAAGAAATTCAGTCAATCACCCCCACACTCTGACTGGGTCACCAGGTTACAGGTGTCCTCAGCAGGTCCAGCTGGTTAATGGCCCCTCCATCAACTTCCCTCTGGGAGTTATGACCAGTGTGAAAAGGTAGTGACAGAGAACAGCTTGCTCAACACAGAACATTATTTATTTATCCATAGGAACATAACAAACAGAGAGGCAAAGAGATAAAAAAAACAAAAGGCACATGAAACATTATTCTACCTAAAATTCAGCTTTGCTTTATTCTTCAGGTAAATCTAAATTTTCTCACACAACCATTAGCACAGGATCAGTCAGAGTTTTGCCTTTTGCAACTACTGCCTTTGGTGTTTGTCCCCCAGGCCACACTTCCTTACTTCTCAGAGGCTTCACTTCCACCTATTTTCAAACTGCAAAGCTCTGAAATACTTCAAACTGGGATCTCTCAACAATCATGTAACCTTGGCCAGGCTCCTAATTTTTTATTAGTGGAGGTAAACATCAAAGACACTCGGGCTGAATTAGGTGGATTCCAGCAGAGCTGCCATCTTACGTAACAAAGTCTGATCTAAATCTTCAGCCACCTGCATAGCTACAAAATCCAGATACCACAGTTCTAAAACAACATTAAAAAAGCACTAGGTTCTTCACATTACAATGAAATTGACCAATCTTTTATCTACCTTTTTAAAACTCTTAATATATTAATCTTTAAGATAACACAGGGCCAAAAATCCAGTACTCAGCTACAGCATGTAGACATGGAACACCTTTTGTCTCATGAAATTGTTGCAAAATTTTGATTCTGAAAAAAGCCATTTACATGCCTGATATTGATCTGGAGCTAAATACAAAACAAAATATTATAAAGTTCATAGAACCTCCAGGAAAAAAAAAAAAAAAGTGCTGTGCAAAACAATAACAAGGGTAGTTACAATGAAATTATGTAGGACCTCTAGTTCATTTCATATAATGAAATTAAAGTATCACTGAAATCAAGAATGTAGATCATTACTTACAGGACAGGCAAAGCATTGATTAGTTTCAATGAGAAAGATCAGCAGAGTTAAAAGGACAATATTTAGAAGTAAAAAAAAATTGGGGATATAAAGAATGGGATACTACTATTCTGTAAAAAACCTTAGAATATTACTTGATATTGTATTCAATTAAGTTTGTGCTTCATAAAGGACACCGATAATCTAAAAAGCTGGAAAAAAAAAAGCCCAAAGAATGAGCTACTGATTAGAAAAAACAACTTTGCTCTGAGACACTACGAAAATAATCAGTTCTACAAAAAATTTAAAAATACTTCAGAATAATCTCTAAATATATATTTGGGAGAGATTTTTGATATCTGTTGGTTACATTTAGCAAATATAAGAAAACACCAATTAAATAGAAAATGAAGCTAAATGAATTCTAAAAGAAATACCTCACAAATTATCTTTGAAATAGGGAATAATCAAACACTGGCATAATTTACATAAAATAATATAATGCCCACTGGACTTTCAGCAAGCCTTCAAGTCAAGAATGTTTAGGTTTTCTAGCTGTACTCTAGTTTAATCAGATATGTATAGGCTAAAATAGAAACTATAGTTTAAATTTTCATGATCAATACAAACACATCTGTCCAGAAAATCCTTCCTGCATATTTTTTCACCAAATATAGTAGAGAACCGAACAGTGAGTAAAGAAAAGGGAGGATGATTAAGGTTTAGACACTAGAACTGAGCAATAAAGTTTCAAGCCTTAGGAAGATAAAATATGTTCAGGAGTGTCTCAGGCACTTTGGATTTAAATTTGATCCTCATTCTCACAACTGACACTTTAATTGTAAGGCCTTTCTTAGCCTCACATCTATGAGACAGCAGAGGTGCTTTGGCAGACGCACAATAGCTCTTTGTGAAAGCATATTCACCAGCAGCCCTGCCCTGTTGGCTGATTGCTTCTTCCTTCTGCTCACCTTATGCTCTTCTACACATTTGCCCAATTAGGTATTAAGATGGCAATACTCCTTTTCAGTGGTTTAATATGGATAAAGGATTTTATCCTTTATTAAGTTTTTCTAATAAAAGGAAAAAATTATAGTGTGAAATAGAAGAATATACAGAAGGCTGCATTAAGGATGGCTATGAAGGCCAAAAGATAGACCTATGCAAGTAAGTACTGTGCTATATTCCACGGATCCCATTCCAGTCAAGTTCACTGAGTTACTACTGGGATTACTAGATGGGTACCAGCAGGTCTGTCCTTGCTCCCTCAGGAGCACACTGTCAGGGAGTGGGGAAGAAGAAGCTCAACCTCATAATGTATTTGTGGCCAGCCAGAGTATGATGTGTACTGGCTCTGATCCATGCTCAATGTTTGAGGAGCAATGAAGCAATCATCTTCCACAGATAACCAAGCTGGCCAGTTTTGCTGAAGGAAATAGAGTTTTACTAAGATGGACCATGTCCCATGGTGAAAGCACACTCCACCACCGCATGGTGTCCTGTGTGCACTTCTCACGGGCAGCAGCAGGGAGGAGCCTGAACCTTGGCACCATGAAGCCCTTAAACTCTATTTCAACCAGTCTCGAGTTCTCTGGAGAGCTCCACTCAGCTCTACACAGTGCAACACTTTGTACTCCCTCCATCATCATCTCGGCAAAGTGTTACCTCCAGCCTTCTCCAGTCACCTACAGCTCTAACCCATGAAGCAACAGAGGTGTTGTTCATGACTAACCTGCAACCAGTGCCCCTTAACCTCAGCATAACCAAGCCACAGAGATTTACTTGACAGAGGATTCCATTTAGTCTCCTACAAATGCACACCTGCTGTTGTGAACCTACAGTATCCCAAGTGGTCTTCAGCTGCTCCCAGAGGTCTTGCAAATACTTGGCTTCTTTGACTGGGAAAGGTTATTATATTTTTGCTTTCAATTTAGAAAGATTATTCTGAGAATCATTTTTCTGCTCAGAATTTTTTAAAATGTGACACGACATTTTAATTTTTAAGCAGCAATATATGCCACTTAAAGACATAGCAGTGAAAAAGCAAGTTATTAAAAAAAAAAGTCTCCTGAAGCACAGACCTGAGGTAATTTTTCTGGAATTGGCTCATTCTGAAGAGCTTGAAGGGCCTTCATTGCAGCATTATGTCTAGCAGCTTGACGAGTCTTTCCTTCACCAAAAAATTCACTGTTGCCAACAGTTAACTGGACATAGAAAATTTTAGGCACTGGGCAGTGATACCTGGAAGGAATTAATGAAAAGAAAACAACAATACAAGTTAAGAATTTTACCCATCCATTTTATGTAAAATAGAGTAGTATTTGGGGATGAAACATTATCTTTTCTCCCAGAATAAGACCCAGTACTCAAATACATGGACTGTTCTTCAGCAAGGCAGTTAGTAACTCGGACAGAAGCTCCTACATGCACACCAGCTCTTCACTTCCATTTGTGGAGCTCTGCAATGAGTTCTACTATTTATCAGCCCAACAGCCTAGCTCTGCTCTCCTCTTGGTTTGAGTCTTGAGAAGATGAAACCTAAGGAGAATCAAAAACTCGTGGAAGCCCTGCCTGGGAGATAACTCCTGTCCCAGACAAGTGGCATGGAGGAAGAAGGATTGTGAAGTTGCTCATATGAAACCTCTCATCATAGCTCAGCTCTAAGGGACAACAAAGTCAGATGACAGAGAATATACCTAGCAGAAATGGATCCTCACTTGACAAATAACTTGTTCATATTTTACAGCAATGTAAGAAAGCCCAGGATTCCAGGATTCCAAAAGCATGGACAAGAGCAAGGTCCATCACAACTAAACTAGATCAACTCAACCTAGATTCAATCAATCACAGTACCATATTTTCCTTATTCCTCTGAAAGGATCCTTTTAAAAGTGTGCTCTCTCCACTTTAATCTGTGGACACGGATGGCAACTTTTTTATATTAAGACTGTCTGAATTTTCATTAATAAATGTAACCCAGTTGTTTCAACTGTGAAACAAAATACAAAGTTGACCAGAGAGCAGCACACTTCAGAAGCAGACAAGTGTGAGTAAGTACTCTGTCCTCAACGTCCCTAAACTTTGTGCCTAATTCTAAAACTACATTTATATGGAAAGAACCAAGCATAACACTGGCTCCAATACGCCTCTGGCTACAGGGCCTTGGAGGAGTGAGCTAAGTTGCCTTTATGACATGCAAAAAGTGGGTATTTGCTTTCTTGTTTACAGTTTAACACTCTTGTTTACAGTTTAACACACTTATTGAGAATTATTAAGGCCTGGAAATGTTTTTGCTTATGTAATATTTTCATAAAATTATATAATAACTTCTGCTGGAAAGGCTTCTGGAGGTTATCTGGTCCAAAGCAGCATCCAGAATACGGTCAAGACCTGAAGTTAGACTGTCTTGTTCAGGCCTTGTCCAAGGTATTGTGGAGGTCTCCAAGAATGAAGATTCCACAACATCTCTGGATGACCTGTTCTAGTGTCAGACCACACTTTCTGGAAAACTATTACAAAGCTCCTACATGCCTAATGGAATTCAAACACTTAGCACTGATACTGTTGTAGATGTGCAGATGGGGCAGAAATCTTCCTCCCAATGCCAAAAATTACCAGCTTCCAGCTCTTGCCACCACAGGGCTCTCTCCCAGTTTCCCAGTCCAATTAGCACTGACTCTTCCTGCTCCTCCTTTGGTATGGCTGGGAATTCATGCTCTTGTACTTGCAGAGTCTTAGAGAAGATCCAAGTGATCTCTTACTCATTTGATCTAGTGATGTCAGCAGTTTGTTGACATCTTCCTGCATCTTCTTTACTTGATAAAGGACAAAACCACAAATCTTTTGACACAGCACACCTGCAGACAAGACCACTGTCTCTACAGCCTAGCTAGAGCTCTGGAGCTAGCTCTGACTCAAGGTCTCTGATGTAACAGGAGAACTGCTCCAGATGGTGCTAGGAACTGTGCCAGGTGGTGCATCACCAGCACTGCTGAGCACAACCCCATCCTCAGCAGAGTTTCCAACTCCATTTTGCATCTTCTGCTGTGCAATCTGCTGTGCTTGCTGCTTGTCTCTGGGAGCAGTGCTCTGGGCCCTGCACTTACATGTGCTCTTCCCCAGTACCTGCTGAGAGGGTGCTTGACCCTCTCTAATCAGACGACTGGAAGGAAAGCTCAATGCAGCTTTTGACCAGGAGTAGCTGACAGAGCTTACTGACAGCTGCTAGAGCTTGCTAGAAGCCACAGCCTCCTGTAGATCTCTTTTCCCTGCAGCAACAGGTACTCTCAAGTTCCTTGAAGAGTTCCAGGAATCTTCCCAGCATCCCAGAAGATGCAGAAGTGGAAATGGCTGCATGTGTTGCCTGCTGCTTAGCACAGGACAAGCTGTGTCATGCAAAAGGAGTAAGGCATCTTGACAGCATGTCCCACCTCATTACTTCACAATCCTATTTAAATAGAAAAAAATGAGGTAGTGCTGCTAGCAAGTACCTAAATTTAGGGAAAATACAATATCCATCAGAAGTTCCTGTTTCCTGTTGAGTTACTAGACCTACCTTTCTCCCCACTGCATGCAATGGAGGAAAGCACATGAACTTAATCCATTTTATAAACTCAAATCCCACAACAAGCCTTCTCTTTTTCTCTCTCCCCTCCCCACCTTTTCTTTTAAAGAGTGTTTAGGGAGCTATTTATGTGATAATAAGGAAAAATGATATTCAGCCTGTGGCTCTAGAGCCTCATGCAGCTCTTTGGCATTGCCAGAATGATTAAGCTTTTACATGGTTTTGATTAAATTTTTCTTGCTCTCCTTGGCCTCAAGCAGAGTTGTAACACAGCACTGATAATATGAGCGTTGCCAGGAAAGTGCAAAGGAACACCTGAAATCCTCAGAAAATGAATGAAATCTGTAAGGCCACTGGCTTCTCTACAACAAGGAACATGTCAAAGGAAACATGTCTCCTCTTTTCAGGGTGAGGACAGAGACTGCATTAACAAAAGCCTCAAAAGTAATCATAGTATTACAGTCTGAAAGTACAGTGTGACAATTAAACTGAGTTTTAATAATCAATGATTCTGCATCCTGAAGATGTACACTCATGTAAAGAACAAGACCATGCAAAGGCAAAATGCTGTATCTGCCACTGATCATTAACAAACCTTCCTAGTATACTACATATGAGTTATCAGAAAGGGCTGAAAGCATTAGCAATCTTTGGAATATTTATATAGAATTTAGTGATTATTCTGCAATAATGTATCAGCACAATATTTTCCATCATAAGAACATCTACACATCAGCTCTACACTCCTCAGTCCTCTGTCACTGTTCAGCCACAGAACTGAAATAGTCAGGATTTTGAACAGTAACACCTCACATATGGACTCATTAGGTCTCTAAAAGTTTTTAAATTATGTTCATTTAGAAAATATGCATCTTCCTGCATTCTACATGGCAGCTACAAATGCTAGGATTTTCCTTGGAGAAAATTCTTATGTAAAAGAGATTTTCAGATGATACTGGCATACTCCTCAGAACATAAGCTGACCAACACAGCCAAATGAGAGAAGATTGTAAGACTAGAAGACAACAAAATGGCATGTGAAATGATACATTCATCTGGAAGAAAAGAAAGTGTGATAACAGATAATACACAATCAGTCGCATATAACCTATAAAAACAAGCTCCTTTTCATCTGGCTATTCTGAACATTTGAGATTCTTAAAAAGATCCTTCAAATAAAAGGTCTGGAAAGCAGGTTCCCTTTATTCCCTCTAAGTTCACAGCATCAGAAATCTACTTTTTAGCTAATGCCACTAGAACAGTCAACCTGAAAAAGGATATTTGCTCTATGAATGTGACCTTGGATGTCAAGTTTCAGCAATGAGTAAATATTTACTACTAGTTGTAAACCCCTAAAAATAGGGGTTCATAACAGAAATGCTGACAGACCTCAACTAAGTTGGTGTGAGTGGGCGCCACTATAATTAAATAAATCACCAAGGTCTGCTGACAATTAGAAAACTCATTTTGGTTTGCCACAGAGACAAACAAAAATTCTGTTCATTATAATTTTACTGGAATATGATGTCATAACATGTAAGCATACTGAAACAATCTGCTGCTTTTCTAGCCAAAATATTAATTGCATACTAAGGAGCCCTTGGGGCCTCTTCCTTTTTGGCCATCAAATCCACACACACAAAGACAAATAAAGTATTAGTACATATGTTATGTGTTCGTACTGCATTTCCTGCATTTCTCTGGATTCCTCAATGGCATAAATGTTTTTGATAAATATTGTTACCTTCTTCTCAGAAAGGGAAAAAAAGCAAGTGCAAGATGCAGCTCACAGCAACCAAGAAGTTTATTTAGATTTAGCCTCATGCTAAAACGTCAGTGAAGTTTTCTCTAATTTTTAATGGTCGACATATTCTTAAAGTAAAAAAGAACAAGTAAACCAAATTACTTTCCCACTACACAAGTGTTATAGGAAGTATGACCCTATTCCCATTCCATAATGCAAAGTGAAGAGGAACTGGGACCATATTTCAGTGGCCATGATAAAGGCCACTAAAATATGAGCTACAACACAGAATGGGAAAGTCATTCTTCAGATGCCAGCTCTGCTGAAAGGGTCATTCTCTGCACTTTTTCTCTCTGGCTCCTTTTTCATATGAAGTCAATCAAGCTGGCAGCCCTGCTGGCACTGTTTAATCAGGAAAATCCTGTGAGCTTTGTGAGTGGAGGGATAGAGAGCCACAGACCATGTAGGGGAGTAGGAAAGAGCATTTGCTGTGAACAACTTTTTCTCCGTAATATTTGAAATTTCTCTAGGGGAGCAAGTTGCTTAGTGCAGCTGTTCCCTGTCTATATCCTATTTTCCTAAGCAGTCCATTAGCCACGTGCATTTCTTACAGATGTGAGTTCTATGGTTTGAAGAAGGAAACATCCAGTACAGTCACTTTTGTCTCCACACAGTGAACCTCCTGGTTCTTTCAGCAGATCCACAACAACACCTGGGAACAAAGAGGCTCTCTTTTCCAAGTACTCCTTTTGAGAGCTACAGTCCATTATTCTTGAACTGTGTCTACTATAGACTAGGCTGCCTGATCAAGCAGAGCCTATAGATGAAGCCTTGTTGCTCCAGTTCCAGGAAGGATTTTGCTCACAGGCTCTTGTCCTGCTGGGGGACTTTAACCACCTTGACATCTGCTGGGAAAGTAGCAGGGTGAGCTGTAGGCAATCCAGGAGACTCCTGGAATGCATGGAGGATAACTTCTTAACCAGCCTGATTAAACAGAGAACTTAGGGTGAAGAAGAGAACAGATCACCTCTAGAAGGAGGATCTGGTAGCTTGGGAGGACTATAAGGATGTTGCAAGGTCATCTAGGGAGAAAATTAGAAGGGCCAAAGCCCAGCTAGAACTTGATTTAGCCACTACGGTTTAAGACAACAAAAAAAGTTTCTATAAATACATTGGCAGCAAAAGGAAGGTCTTCAGCATTTGTTAAATGCAGAGAGTAGTGACAGGGGATGAGGAAAAGGCAGAGATACCTAATGCCTTCTTTGCCTCAGTCTTTAATATCGAGACCAGCTGTCCTCAGCATACCCAGGACCCAGAGCTTGAAGTTGGTGATGGGGAGCTGAGTCAAGCCCCCATAAATGAGGAGGAGATGGTTAGTGACCTGCTGTGCCAATTAAACACTCACAAGACTATGGGCCCAGATGGGATCTAGCCCAGAGTAATGGAGGAACTGGTGAAAGAACTTGCCAAACCATTCCTAATAATCTAAATGCAGTTCTGGTCAACTGATGAAGTTCCAGCTGGCTGGAAATTAGCAAATGTAACACCCATCTACAAGGTAGGAAGGATGATCTGGGGAACAACAGGCCTGTCAGCCTGACCTCAGTTCCAGGCAAGGTTATGAAAGAGATCATCCAGGGTGACATTGTATAGCACATACAAGACAATGAGAGGATCAAGCCCAGCCAAAATGGATTTACAAAAGGAAAGCCCTGCTTGGCCAGCCTGATCTTCTGTGACAAAGTGACTCACCTTAGTAGATGACAGAAAGACTGTGGATGTCATCTACCCGGACTTCAGTAAGGCCTTTGACACTATTTCCCCCACCATCCTCCTAGAAAAACTGTCTGCTTGCAGCATGGATGGGTGGACTCTCTGATGGTTAAAACCTGGC
Organism: Ploceus nigricollis; assembly: GCA_013399945.1. Classification (NCBI taxonomy): domain Eukaryota; kingdom Metazoa; phylum Chordata; class Aves; order Passeriformes; family Ploceidae; genus Ploceus; species Ploceus nigricollis. Next base: position 254,081 of record VXBC01012116.1, read on the forward strand.
CAGATGGCTGGGCCCAGAGAGTTGTGGTGAATGGAGCTAAATCCAGTTGGCAGCCAGTTGCTAGTGGTGTTCTCCAAGGCACAGTTTTGGGGCTGGTCCTATTTAATCTCTGTTTAATCTCCTTACTGATGATCTGGATGTAGCGACTGAGCGCAGTAAATGTGCCAATGACACTATGCAGGGTGTGGCTGTTGATCTGCTGGAGGGTAGGAAAGGTCTGCAGAGAGACCTGCACAGACAATCAGTGGGCTAAGGATGACTGCATGAGGTTCACTAAGGCAAAGTGCCGAGTCCTGCACTCACAACTACCCCGTGCAGCACTGGAGGAGGAGCTGTTCAGCAGAAAGGGATTTGGCAGTGCTGGTTGAGAGCTGGCTGAATATGAGCCAGCAGAATGTCCAGGTGGCCAAGAAGGCCAGTGGCATCTGTATCAATAGTGTAACCAGCTGGACTAGGGAACCCCCCTGTACTCAGCACCGGTGAGGCCATACCCCAAGTACTGTGTTCAGTTTAGGGTCCCTCAGTTTGAGGAGCTGGAGCATGTCCAGTGAAGCACAACAAGGCTCATGAAAGGTCTAGAAAATGTGTCTTATGAGGAACAGCCAAGGGAGCTGGGTTTGTTTAGATCCAAGATGAGGAAATGGCTTTAAGCTGAGACAGGGGCAATTGGGATTGGATACTAGAAAAAAATTTTCATGATCAGGGTTGTGAGCTATTGGAATAGGTTGCCCAGGGAGGTGGTGGAGTCACCATCCCTGTAGGTATTTAAGAGGCATCTGGATCTGGCACTGGGTGTTGTGGTTTAGTGGTGTAAGAATGGTAGTGCTGCATTGATATTGTATTTGATGATCTTAAAGGCTTCTTCCAACCTTGATGATTCTACTTTATGATTCCTGAACCAACCAATAGATAGCTCTACCAGAGGAGATGTCATACTGGACCTGATGGTCACCAATGCAAGCAAGCTAATCAGGGACATCAGGACTGGAGGCAGCCTGGGCTACAGTGACCATGCCTTGGTGTAGTTCCAGTCCTGAGGGATATGGGTCAGGTAAAGAGTAAACTTAGACTCCTGAACCTTAGGAAAGAAAACTTCTATATCTTCAAGGAGATAGTCAATAGGGTCCCCTGCGAGACTGCCTTCAGGGACAAGAGAGCAGAACAGAGCTGGCAGATCTTTAGCGAAGTTTTCCACGGAGCACAAGAGCTAGCAATTCCCAGGAGCAAGAAATTGGTCAAGAAAAACAAGAGATCAGTGTGGCTGAGTAGGGAACTGCTAGTCAAACTAAAGGGAAAGAGGCAAATGCAGAGGCATGGAAACAAGGACAGGTAACCTGGGAAGAGTATAGAGATGAAGCACAGTTGTGTAGGGATGGAGTGAAGAGGGCCAAGGTGAAGCTAGAACTGAACCTGGCAAGGGATGTAAAGAATAACAAGAGGGGCATCTACAAGTATGTTAACCAGAAAAGGAAGGTCAAAGAAAGTGTTCCCTGCTGAAAAACCGTGCTAGAAAGCTGGTAACAACAAGTGACGAGAAGGCTGAGGTACTCAACAACTTTTTTTGCCAGTCTTCAGTGGCAACCTCTCTCACACCACCAAAGTCCCTCCTATTGTAAGTAAAGGTCAGGTTCATGACCACTTGAGGAACCTGAATATAAACAAGTTTCTGGGACCTGATGGGCTGCAACAGAGTCCTGAGGGAATAAGTGGATTTAGTTGCCAAGCCACTCTCTACAGCATCCCGCTCTCTAAACTGGAAAGAACCAGATTTGATGAATGGACTGTTAGATGGATAAAAAAGTGTTTGGACAGTGCAGTATGAATGCAGCAGTTAGTGTCTCAGTCCTGATGGACATCAGTGACAAGCGGTGTCCCTCAAGGATCTGCATTGGGACCGGTGTTATTTAATATCTACATTAATAACACAGACAAAGGGATCAAGTGCACCCTCAGCCAATTTGTATGTGACACCAAGCGGAGTGGGGAGGTTGTCACACCTGAGGGATGGGATGCCATCCAGAGGGACCTGGACAAGCTCAAGAAACAGGCCCATGGGAATCTCATGAGATTTAACAAGACCAAGTGCAAGGGTGCTGCACCTGGGTTGGGGCGACCCCTGGTATCAGCACAGGCTGGGGGAGCTCTGCTGAGAAGAACTTAGGGGTGCTAGTGGATGAGAGGCTGGACATGAGTGGGAAATTCTTTACTGTGAGGGTGGTGAGGCACTGAACAGGTTGCATGGAGCAACCTGGTCTAGTGGAAGGTGTTCCTGCCCACAGCAGGGAATTGGAACAAGATGATCTTTGAAATCCCTTCCAACCTAAACCATTCTATGATTCTATGATGAATTAGTCTGGCTGTTCTCTTCTAGCTTACTTTCACATCCTTCAAAAACATTTTTAATGTAAAGTGAGCAAGGCACACACTATGTCTCAGTTTTAGCCACAGACATCCCTTATTTGAATGCTGACCTACTCCCAGCTAATAGATGAGAATTAAAAGAAGAAAATTCATATATACTTGTCCCAGATTGTTCTTCATTCAAAAGATGGTGTTAAATTATAAGTCAAATCTTTAAAAACTTTAAATGAATTTAATTAATTCTTAATGATTCAGTATTTTTTCTCTATTTAATATTTGCTATGGTCATTTATGAAACCAGTTTTGACCTAGTTACAGAAAATCCCTAAGCAAAAGAATGTTTAATTGAGTACATAAGAATTGCAAAGAAAACCACGTGATGGAAACATATTAAGAGAAAGACATTCAAATGCATCTGTCCATTTTTTTAAAAAATAGCCAGAAAATGTAACAAAGATGCTTCCCATTTTAAAACATAGAAATCCCTTCTCTATTTCAAATGCAAGAATGTAAGAAAATCCCACATTAAGCAGTCAAGATCCATGAGTTGCAGGCAACTGCATAATGTAATCCTCCTTATCTGTTAAGGTCAATTAGAAAACAAATGAGATTGCTTGCTTCTGCTGGGAGGATGATCCAGAAGCTGAGTTGATACTTAGGAATCTCCTACTGTTCACCTTGGCTATACTTTAACATACATTATTTTGTTCTGTATCAAACTGTCCTGTAACTTATATAGCTTATTTATTTTTTGTTGTTTATCCTCCAAGGTGAGCTTTCCTACTCCCCATCAGCCTTTGCTTTGAAAGGGAACACGTTAAAGCATTTCAGAACTTTTCTGTATAAAAGGCTACCCATTGTCTTGATCATCCTTCACAGCCCTTCCCCATATTCGCTCCTGTTCTGAAATACAAAAGCCAAGAATGGTAGACAATATACACCATATAAAAGGCTAACAGTGTTCTTTATAATAGGAATATTTATGTATCTATACCAGAAATATCTTGCTCAACACATCTTAAAAATCACACTTGCCTCTCCACTAATTCAACCACATTAGTTCTTCTCAGATTATCTTGCAAATACTTACTAATATAACACTTCTCTTCTGTGGTTTTCAACTGAATAACCCTCAGGTGACAACAGAGTTATCACTACTAGTGCCTCTGTTATTAATCTTACATTAAGATAAGTCTAGTCTCGTTGCATTTCTAATATGTCAGTCCTCTCTATCACCCAAGTCTTCCTGCCTATCTTGACCCTTCTGTGTATCAATGATGCCTTCTACACCTCATGAACATTTTCCTATTTCTTGTGCAAACACCTTTAACTTAAAAATAACTTAAAAGGTTGATTCTAAAACTGGAAGAGCTGTACTTAACAATCTTCCTACTAGCTTGACTTTTATGCTGATTATTTTTCTTTTCCTTTCCCACCCTGCATTCCTTACACAAATCCCTTTCTCCTTCAGTTTCATGAAAACATTATCCTTATCTAAGGCTATAAAATGCTTAACTGAATACCGCAAATATAAGATTTACTTTACTCTCTTTACCTAAAAAATGAGTTGGCACATAACATGTAAGGTTAACACATTAGTCACACACAATCTACCTTTAATACACACTAATTTCATGTTGAGTTTTATACCTTTCTGTCTGTCTTTATTTATACTTTCTTTTAAACTTTGTTATGAGTCTGGGAATTTTTCATTAAGCTAATGATAATTCCCTTTTCTATTTCTTTTTTCTTTTCCTGAGCTAGAGGTTAGGTAGTTCCTTCAAGCAGTATGAGTAACTTAGTAAAAAAAAAAAAAATTACTCATATTTCCACAATCACAATATCGAAACATTCCTGAGTGAAAAAGAAGAGGGAGGAGGATTCAGTTTAACATAACATTAACTAATCTGGAATCTTCCCAGCAGAATTTGTGATGACAACACAATAATATTGCCACATCACTGTTTCTCCGAATTCCAAGTTGCTCAATAGACTTTGACTGAAATAAATATTTCAATATTTACTCTCTGCATTTATCACTACTTTGTTTACATTTATAGTAAATATGTACAACAAAAAGTAAAAAAAAAACTGTTGCTCACCACAAGTAATTAGAAGAAATCAACAGAAAGCTACAGACATTTTAAGTTTCGGAGTTCACACCATCATGGATTCAGCTGACAAGCAATAGAGCAAACATACTGAACTAGCTATGGAGCACTAGTTTTAGAGTAATTTCAAGTCTCTGCTTCCAGATTTATTGCTCTCTCTCCTTCAACTGAAACCCCTGAAGTTAAGATGAAGCACTTGTCAAAGTTCCAGAAGGGTCTCAAAACCTGCCCAAGTACACTCTCTTAAAGAGAAACTAGTGCAAGAGATATATAAGGGAAAAAAAAAAAGGCTAAGAAGAAGTAATAGGGAAAAATCCATAGGAAAAATGATCATGAGAAAAACCTCCCAAAGTAATGTATACTGAAGACTAAGGTAGAAAAAACAAGTGAAAACCAACAGAATCAATAACAGAAAAGAGAACAAAATTTTATGGTCATCTCAAGAAGTATTTTTACCTATCAACTGAACAACTAAGCAATGAGAATGGTCTACAAAACATCAACTTACTCTTGACTGTAAAAATAGCATAATCAATATATGAACATAACAAGAATACTGCCTCCAGAGTTAAAGACATTGGAAAATGTCAAGTGGACAGTGCTGAAATGGAGTTGGGGGCTGGGGGAAGGAAAAGATAAATACAAAGAAAAACGTTATTTTCTGTGACACAAAACCAAGTACAATAAGAATAAAAGGGAAAAACATAATGAAGCTGTGATGTACACTGTATACTTTAGAGGTTAAAGCAGACATCCAGAAGACAAACATCTCATACTCTTATCTACTTCAACTTATAAAATTTCCCATGAACTGTATTACTCACTAATCTTTACAAGCATGCAGAGTGGTTACTGAGAATGCTGTCCAAACAGCCATTACAGTAAAAGAACATAAACAATGCTGCATATCTGACTACAGAATCATTTTCCTTTTACATAAGAAACTCATGTCAAAAAAAAAAAAAAATCATGTCCCTTGCCAGCCTAGACACTAAGTAAATGAGAGAATGAAGTATCTCACTTATTTCATTTTATCATATATTTGTGCCAGTAATGTAATACTAATAAAAGTGTTACCAGTAAGAACATCTCAGGGCTAGGAGTTCATAGGAATTAATTAACCTCAAAGTCCACAGAGGAGGAAGGCCCAAGAAAGCTCACAGAGTGATTCTCACCATCCAAATTAAATTCAAGTAATTAGTGTGTACTGATCTACATTCTTTTCCCACTTTGAGGAATGTAAACATACAGGAATTAAATTGCATTATCATGAGTAAGAAATTTAACCTATCAGTTTAAAATTGGAAATTGAAGGATTGAAAGTAAGAACAAGACGAAAAAGCACACTTAATTCTGATTTAATAGGCCACCCCTCAGCAGATGAGTGCAGTTAATTGAGGATGCACACTCCCCTACCTTGCTAGTTATCAGCTCTGCAACCTCTAAAAATGGCCACGCATGGCCAGCTAAAGCTTCTATCCAGAAATCTTCTCTTCTATGCCATCAGACTTGCAAAGAAAAGAAATGTGAGAGAGACCTTGGTCAATTGCAAAGGGAGAGCATTTTATGTTGGACTGAACATCATATCAGAATGCTGTCAAAAAAGTGGATGGCCTTAAGAAGGTTTATCTACACCTGGAAGGGAAAAGGAAGGTGTCTGTTAATCAACCATAGAGAAGATTGTAAAGGGCCAAAAGGTCAGAAACCAAAAATGATGGGTGAAGCCTTTCAGTGCTTTGATTCCTTTCTACTGAAAAACATTAAAAGTGCAAATTTCCTAGGGAAGCAGACATTTAATATTCTTTAAATATTAAATTCTTTAATATTCTAAAGCATCCTTTAATATTCTTTTTTATTATTTAATATTCTTTTCAATCTTTTAATGGATTTACACCAGTGACTGACAAGTAAATAGCAAGTCATTGCTAATAAAAATGCGTAAGTAATGCAATGAGACTGCCACATTAGTGGTCACCAAAGCACAATGACTGATCTCAGTTGGTCCAGTGAATAAAATTTAGTACTGAATATTAACAAAGAAAAAAATGTAAATCACGTTAGATCAGTACACTAAAATACAAGGTTGCAGACTTTCTAAAAGGTAGGAAACATAAGAAATATTTATAAAATGGGGTGTAATTGTATTGTAGAGAACAGGGACTCAAAAGAAGTCTTGAAGGACAGAGATACCAAGGACTGTTAAAATGGAATCATAGAATTATTTCGATTGGAAAAGACCTCTAAGAAAATTGATTTCAACCATTAACCTAGCACTAACAAGTACACCACTAAACCATTTCATTAAGTGCCACATCTATGTGCCTTTTAAATCCCTCCTGTAGTGGTGACTGAAGCTCTTCCCTGGACGGCCTGTTCTATTGCTTGACAACTCTTTTTGTAAAGAAATTCTTCATAATAAGTGGGATGGTTATTACGATGTTTGGCTTAGTTAAACAAGGGCAACATATAGATTACCTTTACTGAAAGGAACCAAGGCTCTGCTGCTGATGTTCACCTCTTAAGAATTCTCATTTCTGTTTCCCTGACACTAGTGTCAGACTTGAATCTAAATCAATAAGGTGATTAGACTCCACATTCTCCTCTGTCGTGGAAGAGAACCTCAAAGCTAAATTTTGGGTTGGTTTTTGTCCAGAGATTATTTCCCTTTTAATCACAACACTGAGGGATTCAGCTCTGTTTTAGTAAAACATATAAGCCAAACAAATTATGGTGCCAAAGTACCTGATGAGCACCTGTGAATGCACCTATCCTTTCTGTGACAGTAAAAACCAACTTAAACTGGCATTCTTTTTAAAAATATCCTATAAAGACACGGAGATCTTTCAAAGATCCTGTGAACTGGCATTTCAGAAGAGATGTTAACTGTACTTTTCTTTCACAGAACATAAGCACCCACCAAAATCAATATTATAGGTAAGATGTGAAGAGAAACTGTAACACAGTGATTGCTGGTGGAAAGTTCTGCCTTCACACTGCATATATTCTGTTACAAAAGAATCTTTAAAAACTTTCTTCAGAATATTTAATACTTCCTCATTCTGTGGCAGAACTTTCATTTCAAAAGTGACAAAGACCTTGTAGGGATAGAGTACAATTCCAGTCATATCTTACAGAGTTATAAGCTGTTAAAAAAATTAGCCACTAACCTTTCTGCTTGCTTCCCTCAGGAAAATTATGGCAACCTCTCAAAATAAATTTGAGCTCTAAGAGCAGTTCACCTCTGTTATTACCAAAACAAGCAGGCAAAGGAAAGAGAACATATTTACTGGTAACCAATATTCAGGTTCTGGACACAGCAGAAAGGCCATAAGAAGAAAGGAGGCCACACAGGCTTGTTTCCATGGAGCCCACCACCTCACAGGTGTCCCATCTGAAATACCCTTAGTTCAGCAGAAAGGAAAAAGATAAGGGTGAATAAAAAGCTAACTGTGTGGAAAGAATAAACACACCCAAAATATTCCTGCTCCTGGAGGAGCATTCTGAATCAGTGCTTGTTTTTATACATACCAAAAAGACTAGTCTTCTGCCCATATCCTGAAAGTAAAGCTGGCTGTGTTAAAGGCAGGGCTAGAGAAAGAACACCCAGTGAGTTGCAAAGCCAATAGACTGAAGCAATTCACAAGGTGCTGGGGCAGGCTGTTGGCTCTGAGGATCTTTCAATCAGAAGGTTTACAGGAAGTCTCAAATGGAAGGGCAGTGTTGAAAGATAGACATTAGGAAACCAAAGATAAGGATTGTATATACACCTCTTTATGTTTTCAGCCTCTGTAAGAACACGAAAAATCCCATCTGAAACTTGGAGACACATCTGGAGCCAGATGCATTTCCTCCAGAGCAGAGAAAAATCTGAGGAAGTTAAAGACCCAAAGTAAAGAACACTGTCCACTGAAGAAGCTACAGGAGATTTAGTCAAAACATGAGCCAAGGACCACAGAAGGCAAAGGCAGATAGAGCAAGAAAGCAAGTGGTCTGGGAAGGTCACTATATCCTGAAAGAAAATGAATAAAAATATTAATTAAGAAAAGATTGAAGCATTAGGGCTTAGGAGCTCCTCTACAAATAGGGCCAAGAGGTCATTGACAAAAAGACTTCATCTTGAGCAAAGACTGTTTAGAATGCTGCAATACTGTAAAATGTCATGCTTGATGCATCACATTTTAGGCACGAAGAGCGATGAAGCATCTAGAATGCTCTACAATTAAGGCTAAAAAGATTTTAATGATACCAGGTAAGTGCATTGACTTGGAGAATGAAGAGATGCTGTACTTGGAGCACTAACCTCAAACCTTGCTCTCTATTCTGTCAACTTGATTTTTAGCCTACATAACATTATTTTAACAGCTGTCGGTGTAATATTGTAAATACACTTAAGAGTATATATGTTATTGATCCCTTACAGGTTAAATGTACCCATTAATGCAGTGGATGGTAGTAGGATGCATTTGTCGGAAGGATTATAAGCACACTGTGCCAGGACACATCACCCAACATCATTTTGTGTGCATTGTGCAAATTCATGATAACAGGGTGAGGGGACTGCAGAAAAATCAGTCTTGGACAGAATTTAGTGGAAACTCTAGATTCCATAGCAGAATCTGGGTTTTCTGATCCCATATACTCTATGCATATTTAAGATTTAAAACACTGCAGAAATTCAACATTAGCTGTCAAAAAATTTACTGCAGGAATAAATATCCTCTGCCACTTAAGGAATCTTATTTTGTTTTAAGCCAACCATAAAATCACTATTGTCTAAACTGATAGCTACTGGCAATGGTAGAGCTCATCACCTGCAAGCTCCCTTGCCACTGTTCTTTTGGGAAAACTATCTTAAGACAAACAGATGTTTCTGCTGTTTTAAACCAACAGGAAATGGACTGACTTTCTCCCTTTTCCTTTCCTAGAAACAGATACTAGCAAAGAAAAATCTTAGCACAGCTGTACTCAACACTTTTCTTGTAACAATATGTCTGTGTGGGAGGCAGGCAACTAGTGGGAACAAACAGGCCAGGGGAAGTGAAATGTAGCAAGCAGAAGATGAACACAAAGAATTAATTGGAAAGTCTGTGACTGGATTATTACACCATAATGCCAGTACACTAGCAGGGGAAATAAAAGGGTGATGTACAAGGCTTTGCTTTAAGATATGATCTGAATTCTATCTCAGCTGGTAATGTACACAACTGAATTAAGTATCAGCTGGCAATCTCAGTCCCCTACAAGCAAGTAGATGTTCAAATCATCAGAAAGCTTCTTTAGTACAAATAGACTGCAGGTTTAGTGGCCAAGTTGTAGCCTTATCTTTAAGGAAATGTCTTTAGGTCAGGCCTGAGGAATGAATTAATATGATGAAATGCAGAATTCATGCTTTGTGCAGATAAACCAAACACTTAATTGTCACTGCTGGCAAACTGGCATCCTTTACTTACCCTAGATTTACATAAAAAAGGAAAACTGCCATTGAAGCTACTGCATTAGAGCCTCAATTATTATAGAAGATGAAAACTTAAAGAAAATTATGAGACAAAGCCTTGCAGAAAACCTGGTTTTAATTGATTTGTGCTGGAATAATGACATTTTAAAGTCATGAAAAGCTTCAGAATAGAAAAAGGCAACTTTTTTGAGAATGCTTTTCCTGAGAAATTCTTGCACAAATTCATGCTGCCATCTAATGGTCTAAATCAGCTATTTCCAGCTGAATAATTAAATCTGAACAATCACTTACACTATTCTTTGGACTATTCTTTACTTCCCTCAGTTTTAATCCTTTGAAATCGATAGCTGTTGTTCAGAATGAAATAATAGCATATTTAAGGAGATATAACCTATTTTAACCAAACTTTTAATTTCTATTTCCAAGTAGTTTTTAATATTTCTTCCAAGGTTTTTTTCCCAAACTACTGGAGGAGTGTGAGGAACGCTGAAAGGAGTTTTTGCAAAGTCACTCAGTAAAGATTTTTATCATCACACCTCTCAATACTTAAAATACAAATTTTAAGGACAGAATTTTGCAACATTGATTGGAAATGCAGGCAAAGCACCTCTGATTCTGGCTTTTTTGGGGGAAGAATGTTGTACCCTATGGATAAGGTCTGAAGCTGACAACTGTAGCAAAGTAAAAATCCCAGAGGCACCCTACACTGCTCCCCACAAACCAAGGGATTTGTTTGCTGTGATCAGTTCAACACAATAAGCTCCAGAACTGAGGCTTCACTTCACGTGGAGAGCAAGGGCACTGGTCTCCACAGCCAAACAGCTTCTTGCAGCAAAACAGTACTTTATTCAATCAAAACCATTCCAGTGCTTGCATGCCTGCCTCTCCTCAAAACTGCTGTTACCCAGATATGTCCCTAAAGAGTTTGTTCTTTTAATACTTTTCTCTCCCACTTCTCTCTGGGGAGAGATTTTTGTCTTTTTTTCAGTCCTTCCACTGTGACAGTCAAATTACTCCCACTATAGCACTCACAAAATTATTGCAAATCAACATTCTTAGGATTATTTCTCAGAGCAGGATTCAGCTCTAGATTCAGATGCCTAAATTTAGGTATTTAGTTAATGTGTAGAAACTAAGTTGCTATAAAAGTGAAGCTCTGGAGAGATCCATACAAAACATAGACAACCTAGCTTAAGGCATGACAAACAGCATTCTGCACTAGGAATTGTTCTGACTAATTCTTCCACTGGTTATAAATGGAGACTGAGACTTTCTAATGCACAGGCAGAGACTATTTGAAGGGCATCTGAGCTTGGATCCAAATCCCACCAGCACCCTAAAGAACTGCACCTAGCTGCCTAAGCACAAGCACACAGTACAACTTGAGATGCAGTCATGTACCTAAAACATCCACATGATGTGACACAGGACTGACCCATGAAACAGACAAGTTTCTCACAAATAGCTGGAGTCCTAGTGGATTATATGAAACGCTACGATGACTGAACATCACTTTTAGGATTCTCTCAATTGCCTAAACTTAGCTATGCAGGGCCATTTGAAATGCTCTAGGGTATCTGACCTTCCTGACCTTCTGCCTGACCTTCCGCTGCCACTCTAGTAAAGGTCTCCTCTAGGTCTTCTGCTAAATCCATTGGTACCATGTGGATGTCTCACACACCCTATGATGTCTCAAGCGGCACTAGAGACCTATGTTTAGGCAACTTAGTGTCCCACATCTGCCACAGCGTATTTGCTTGGGAAAAAAATCTGCTTTACACACAGCTGTGCATAAAATCCTCCTCTGTTGCAGCAAGCCCCAACATAAAACCTTAATAATGGGAATTCAACAACAGATATTAGGCTAATCATGTGCCTAGAGTAACAAAAAGACTGCACGGACTAATCTGAATTTTACGTTTTCCAGGCTGCTGGCTGATCTAATCAATAAGAGATCGAAGTCTTTCAGATCCAACAACCTTTTATACTATGCACTGGAATATCTGTGCCTCAAACAGATGAGGCTCTCCATGCAGAGAGCTGTCTTTTGCTAGAAGGTAAACAGGGTGCTCAAGCAGCAATGAAGAACATCTAAAGGTCAGAAAAATTTCAGACTCCATTCTCTTTCTGTAAATTAGATAACTGGGTTGTATAACTGTAGGTGTAGTTTTGGAGATGGTAATATCAATAGATTTTTACATTGTCTCCTGCATTGCAACCCACGCACTTCAAATTTGGCTTCTACAGCTGTTCTTCTGGCTAGATTTTCCTTTTTTCCCCCCTCATAGGACTATGTAACTTTTGTGAAACAAATGAAGTTGGGTGAGGATTTAGACTGCATTACTAAGCACTCATGTCAAGTAACACTTCCCTCAAATCTTTTCCCTTTGATGCACATATTAAATCTTTAGGTCAGCATTCATAAAAGAAACAAACTCTTCATTTTATTCCATTCTTTCACCATACAATCTTTTATTAATATGACTTGACAATTTTAGCAATTTATCCAATAATCACACAGTCTATTCTCTCTTTGATCATTAGATTGGATAACGTGTTTGTCCACTATGAAGCTAGCAGCTGCAGATGTAGTTGGCCAAAGACCAGCCCTCAAGCTTTCTTTTATTATCCCTCATTTTTAAAGTTCTTGTTCAGTATTTAGGCACTGGTCCATAGGGCTGATATACATCACTTCAGGAGCAGAGAAGTCTACAGTTCCATGCAGCAACTGAGTACCCAGCAGGGGAGCAGGCTACCTGGCAGGTAGGAACTACACGCCCAGGTAGGGTGATAGCCTGTGCTTTGTGACCAGGCAGCGTAGCTGGGTCCACAAGAGGCAAGGACACACTGCTGCTTTATTTTTCTGAGTTTTGTGTTGCAAAGGGCACTGTAAAGAAGCATTAATTAGCATAAAAAAAAAATGTGCTCAGAATGGTGGAGCTATGAAAAAAGGGAAAAAGAGGAATGGATTGTGCACTTCCCCATGCTCAAGAGAAAGGGGATAGTCTTCTCCTTAGTCTGCAGTACACAACGTAGATGCAGGAAGAAGCAACCCTACACAAGACCAAGATGAAGGCTCAGGGCAGCAGAAAACTGTCCAAGTGCACAGAAGCTGTAGTTTATCCTAGGGACACCACCACTTTGCGTGACATGCTTGCAGAGCTATCACACCATCCAAATTCCTTAAAACCAAGCAAGAAACTGCTTTAATTACTTTGTTTCCGTTCTTTAGCTTGTCATTGTTTTGTATTCCCTTTGTTCCTATATTTCACAAGTGTTTTTAATTTTGAAACCTCTTTTTTTATATATAGACTTTTCAAGCTCTCTAGATTGTGGTGAGACACATATTAAGGAATTTTATATATTAAGAAAACAACTTCTGAATTCTCCCAAAACACAAGGGTTGGGTTTTATGATCTCTTTAACACTACTTTCCAAACTAAAACATCAAAAGCTGCTGTTCAGTTTCTAGTGGTTTTAGTTCTTGGCTGAAAACTCTTAGTTTAGGTAAGTCTGTAAGATGTAATTTCTTCTGTCACAGACATTCTATAATTGAAAGTACTGCAGGACAATTAAACTCCAGGAATACTCTCTTCAATTCTAACTGAAGAAAAAAAAATAAAACAAACCAGCATTCAATGGTAACAAGGCAAGTTAGACAACCCTGTAGTCAGAATTGATACCTTATTTTATTGTTTAACTGCTCTAATTTAAACTGTCATGTTTTTAATTCTTTTTTACATGGTTTAAGCCAATTGCATTTAAGCCAGAGATGCGATGGAGTATGGGTTCTAGCAATGGCTACAGATATGAAAACAAGCACATGTTTTGTCCTCAGCTCTGCCAGTAGTTTTCAAACCTGACCCGCTGTCTCAGGGCTTGGGCTGTGCTGAGTAGCGTGCCAGTTCTCCTGACTCATGCCAAATGCTGTGCAGACAAACACGCAAGCTACGTCAGTTAGCAACCCAGCCCTGAAAGTATCAGCACCTCCTTCCCCAGTGTCAGCCTCGAAAACTCTTAGATTAAAGAAGCCATAAAAATGAAATCGTCACTATTTTTAGCTTTTCTGTAACATAGAGTGTTTGAACTGGAAGGTCTTAGTGTGCTTTTGTTGCAAAATTGCTTGAAATTCCAACCTGTGAGCTTTTAAATTGGTTGTATATTACTGGTAAATTTTGAGTGCCAAAAGAGTATTTTCCTCTATTATAATCTCTGTTAGGAATACAGAAATCTTTGTTAAATAAGAAGTTGTCTAACATGGCTGGATTCAGACTTGACAATTTTTTTAAAAGCTCTGTCTTATCAGAGGCCATCAACGTTCTTTTACCAAATTTGTATGGATTTTACTACAATAAAGAAAATCCAGAGAAGACTCCAAGTTGTTATCTACACTGTGAAATAAATGAACTGTAGTATACAGACACCCAAGCTACCAGAGACCTAAGCTGGTAACTTCACATGATTCAGCTCAGCCTCACACAGACTTCACCAGCCTGCCACAATATGCAGTATAATGGCAATGACCCAATGCTGTTAACAAGTTAGCCAGTACTGCATTCGCTATCTTGAGTGAAGAGTCAGCATGAAAGCATTCATACCTTATCCAGTTCCAAGCTGGATTCTATTTTATCTACTTAGCTACCCTAAGAGGGGAGCTGACTTGCCCTGTACCTTCTAACTTAGCACAGGAAGACACTTACAAGGCTAAGATCTTACCACGGTGTTAAACACTGCCTTAAATGTCTTGCTTTCTGCCATGCTGAGTTTTGCATGCACAAAGCTGTATAAACAGCCAATATCCAACACCTACCCGGAGCAGCACTATCCGCACTGTAAGCAACAGGTAGCTAGAGCATGTCCTGATAAAAACTACAGAATTACTATGGGAAAGTGTTACTGAGAACATCTGCTGCATTGAAGAGAACATCTGTAAAGGATGCTCATTTGGGACATCTCATCACTTGCTTTCCATGCTGACCGCTAGGAAAACTTTCTCCTTCTCCTTTTTTCCTCTCATGTGTTTGCTGTCCTTTTGCCTATGAAAGTAGCTATCATCATCACTATAAATTTATGCCATCAGCCACAAACCTTGCAAATGGATGTTGGCCCCTTACAAACCTGCTTCAATATCCTCTGTGCAACATACTGCCCATATAAATGTGCTCCACAGCATGTGAGAGAGTAGTCCTTCACACTCTTAAATCAACCTAAGTTGCCCTTGCGTTCCAAATACACCCAGTCCCTCTCTGGTGAAGGCACAAGCTCCTGTGTGACTAGAAAAGAAAATGTCTAAGTACAGTTGTTGTAAGTCGAGAAGTAACTTCTGCTTTCCTCTCCCCTGAAAAAATTGATTCATTTCCGAGCAGCTCAACTTCCAGTGCTGGAGGCAGGAAATATTCAGGGACACAAAGGCTGGGGACAAATGAAGGATGAGGAATCACTGCCACTTTGACATAAATCATCTTAGCCTGACAGGGAATCTAGCTGTCAACTTTGCATATGAATTGCAACTCTCAGATCATGTTTCCATGAGATACTGAAAAGGATCTTTTGTGCCACTTGAAACACTAGACTTTACTGGTATAGAGATATGCCCTGGAATTAACTTAATAATCTATTTTTTCCTCAAGACATTAGTCTTGCCAGTATCAGAGTTTCCCTAATGCAATCTCCTAATCTTCGTCTGTATCTTCACCTATTTGAAAAGCACATTTCTTTAAACAGAGATCAGTAAAGGGAATGCAGACACAGTATAAAAGACAAAGCTTCCAATTTATTTAATGTATTTTGTATCTTTTTTAATAACAGAAAATAATCTACAGTCAGAAACTAATAAAAATGAAAAAAAAATTTCATGCAGCATATTATCTACATTGATTCTCATATCTTGTTTTTAACTGTCTATATAGTGTGTATTTACTTGGGTACTTCAGCAGTACTTCTACTCCACTACGCAATTCCCAAAAATCAGCAAATGAATGCTAAATACAATGTGGCAGTAGAAGAAAATAAATGTAACATATTATACCACAGGAACATAATACAGTGCTGCATCATATGCTTCATATTTCAGACTTCACTGGCTATTGTAAATGATCCAGACTGTGTCCCCAGGCTTGCCTGTGGTGAGGGTGAGTGGGAGGTGCCAAGTGATCCTGACTGGAAGAGGTGCAGGATCATGCCCATCACAGCCAGCCACAATGGCTGAGCCCCAGTGCAGCCAGGCTGAGCCATGTGGGCTGTGCTGAGCTGCAGGGCCCGTGCCCAGCAAGGCTCACAGGACAGGGCTGTGCTGCTCAAATCCCTTGGCCACAGGACAGACTTGTGGCAAGAGATGGGCCCCTGGGCAGCTCCCCCTTGGTACCACCTGTATGGCCCTGCCTTTATCTGACAGCACAGCACAAAGTTTGCACAGGACCATCATTCCTGACTATTCCTGACAGGGTTGTCTCCTTGTAAGCAAATCCTGTAAGAGTGTGAATAACCAAGAGGGGTTAATCTCTGCTGAGGCTGAGGTCTGCACGCTGTGGTGCCCATGGGTAACAGTCCTGGTCAATGCCACACCGCTCAGGGCCCAAGGTAGCTGAAGGTATGGAAGATTATCTGTAATATCCACTTCTTAAACCGGTAGGTCTAACAGAGAGCATTTAAATGAAGCCTTACAAAGTCTAAGTGCCTTTCTTACTTGTGATCATAAAGGGCCAGCACCTCCCAACGCAAAACAAGGCAATGAACAATTATTTCTAACACAGTAGTCCATAAACAGTACTATACAGATCATTTTTCTGCTTCCTCTTTACTCTGGCATTCATGTGCGTACATGGCGAGTGCACAGCGGGTATGTGTGCATATTCATGCAGCTAGACAGGTATGTCCAGTTATTTACTACTTAGTGTTAGTTATTATTCAATTTACTAACCACAGTATTATTAGCTATTCTGCATGGGTAACTGCACTCAAATAATCACAATGAAAAAGCAAGCACAGACTGTGGCCTTCTGTCCCACCTAGCCTGTTTGTTTTGTGATCAAAAAAATCAAGTGGCCTTGGCTACCTAATGTGCCCAGAAAAATAACCTTCATGTATCATTTTACCCTAACACTAAAACATGGCTCTCATGAAAGAAAGTTTCCAATTAAGCAAACTTATAAATTGAGCTAGACACACTAATCATTTTCAATGAAAAGAAATACTAAGAGTTAGCAACTGCTGAGTGTTTTGATGTTCTATTTCCACCAATACCTTTGCATAATTAAGTTCAGATTCAAGAATTCCAGATTTTATGCCTTTAACTAGCTTTCCAGTTTTTTCCAGTATAGCATTATATCTGCTAGTCAAGCTGATCTCACTATAAAAGCAATTAAAATAAATGAAAGATTTCTAAATATTAACTAAACTCATTTCGAGCACCATAATTAGCTTTTTAAACCATGATGGATGTAAGTAGAGACACAGGTCAGCAGTGACTAGAAATATAAAATAAGTGATACAAAAATCAGGCACTGTTCCATAGAGTAATTAAACGGTTTCTTCCATGCTATTTTGGAGTTTTTTTGTCTTCTATAATTCTAGGTATTGTTGTTATAAAACAACACAACCCACCAGCCAAGCAAATTTAAAAAAACAACAAAAAATCCAACTCAGAATGAAGTGTTAAAACCCTACACTTCCCAAATTATCATGATTTAAAAGTCTGGGGAAAAGTAAAATAGAATTAAGTAAACTGAAATATTTTCCTTAGACAATTTTGAAATGCTGCTTTTTTTTACACTCCTTAATTTTTCAACATTGCAATAAATTCCATTTCTAATGAAGAGTAATTTTAAACCAAAACACTCCTTCAGAGTTCATACCCTCAATCCATTTGACAACTATGAGATGCATAAAAATGAACATGAAATCCACCAAGTCAAGTTATATTGAAAAGATAACATTTTTCACTGATAAAACATGTGATTAGAACTTTCTGACCTGTTTTGGTTTGGTCTTTTCTCATATTACAGATCATATTTTGTCTCACTTTTGGAGTTTTAAAAGACCTGATCTAATACTGTTCCTCTGGGAACAAATATGGAAAAATGGGGAAAAAACCTATCTCAGAGAAAGAAGTTTTTAGATTACAAATTGACATAGTTCTGAATATAGGTTTCTCAACTGTGAAATAAAGGATTTTTCCTAAATAAACATTGAGGATTAATGAACTGAGATAGCTGACCAAGAAGAATGGTTAAAATAACAGAAAACTGAGAATGGTTTCAAGTCAGTTATCAAAATGCAGTCCTTCCAATTTTATATTCAATTTCTAAGAAAAGATTGCTTCATTTTTGATGCCACAGATTCTAATCACGTTGACATGACAGCAAAGAAAAGCAAAACCTCTCTCTGAAGTTAATGCTCTGCCTCCTCACTACCATGGCTGTGTAATGTGCTTTTTAATGCACACAAAAAAAATAAAAGCAGTTTTACACGTCTTTATTCTTTGTGATGAGCTTAGGGCACCTGTCTCTTTTAGGAGGTAATTATGCATGTTTCTAAATAAGACTGCAGACTCTCCTTAACAAAATTTCTAGTTTTCTTTTACTCTGAAATAACCTAGAAATTTTATGAAGATTTAGGGCATAAGGATAAAAAAAATAAAATAACAGAAAGAGTACAAACCTCTGATTGTACATGCCCCGGAAATTATAATTTGCTCTGTAATTGGGGATTGGCTTTGGATCTAATGGCCTGTAGATGGCAGGTTCTCCTCTTTTCATTGCCAGACCATTCAGCTCCACAGTTGGTGTTATACTGCCTGCAAAAAAAACCAGTATAAGTAAGGTGCTTAAACCAGAAATACTGAAAAACACACAAGCAGGACTGAGCTATAAAGAGAGACCTACACGATATTTTTTTTACACTTAAATTAAAAATATGCAACTAAAAAGACATTTCAGTTTCTGTAAAAGATGGGAATATAGATGCCAACTGAATCACAACCAATAAGAAAGAACATTTTAAAATTTCACTCAGTGCATTGTCTATGCAGTTTCAGTGGATTAACCTTCACATATGAATGAGAAAGTCAGTGTAATAATCAAGCTGGTTATTCATCTCTCCTAAGTACCTAATAATACATTATGATACTTCCTGAAAGAACTATAAAGATAATAGAATAATGCGTCTTTCTGCTGAACACCATTAAGTAAAACCACAAATAGAGCAAAGAGTCATTGAAACAAGCATGAAGTAACAGGCAGTACTGCAGTCATTCAGGAATCTGACAAGAAGTTAGAAAAAATGTTTTATTTGCAAGACTTGAAAACTTAAGACTATGTCTAAGAACTAATGGTCTCATAGGAGTGATCTAACAGACTGAGCATACAGCTCCTGGAAGTCAGTGCAACTACAGCCATCTACTGGTGACAGAATGCCAAAATATAAAGCAGCCAGTACTTGCCCACTTGCATGGTTGCAAAAATGCCAAATAAGCTACATCCAGCTTCTTTCTTTCTTTCTTTCTTTCTTTGTTAGATAAAACATTCAGGTACTATAATCCTCACTTACACTGTTGTAAGAGAACCCTAAATGAGCTAAATGTGCATTCCAATAAAAAGGAGTTAATATATTCTGAAAATATTTTCATGAGAGATTCAAATAAATTTACCCTTAAAAAAGCTATGATTAATTTTCCAGTCTGACATTGAAGCTTTATATGCCAAATGACAAAAACGTTTATGCAACACTTACTCAAAAACTTATACCAACAACAATTCTTATAATTTCCAGAGCAAAACATTACTATGAATTCAAATTTTTTATAAAAATACAAAATGTCATTTTGAATGAGAAGATACCTGTGCATATACAATGCACCTTTCTTGGAGAAAAATTACAGTGTTAAGTGATAAAATTTTTAATTAATTCTCTTAAAGCCTATTCCTCTTGTTATCAGATTTTCTGTCTAAGAATATGCTCAAAGCCAAAAAACTCCAGAAACTCAGTAATACTCTGCAATGTCAAGAACCAAACTCAGGACCATTTTTTCACTGAGGTTTGAGTCTCCTGCTTTCTAAGCAGCCAAAGTCACAGTGACTGTGAAGGAAACAGGGCAAAACCAGTGTGCTGGGTCTGGAGAGGCAACATACTGATCTCCAAAGGAGCAAAAGAACACTACCACACCACTCTCAAACAATCCTTCATGGCCAGTGCTCAGGATAATACTCACAAGTTCTAAAGGGAATTTACTCCTGCTTTTCTCTTTCCAACATAGAGAAGATAAATTGCAAAATTACTCCATTTTAAGAATGTGGCTGAAGAATACATTTTTAAAAGAGGGGGAGGGGCAGAGCGAAATTAAAGGGGAAAAAGGGAAAACAGAAAAGAGGCGGGGAAAAAGGATTGTTTAAAAATAAAAATGATAAAAGATTCTCACCACTTGATTTCATTTACAGTAGTCTGAAATGAAGCTATGATTTTTTTTCTTTATTGATCAAGACAGAACAGATCACTGAGCATGTGCATGAGATGTGTACTTCAGAAGGTTTTGCATGCACTGAAGGGAAATTGCAGGTAACAGCTCAAAATGAAGGCTGCAAGACACCAGTATACATTCTTTCTATTATTGAAACAAGTTTCTAAAGCCATCTGAAAGCTTTTTGAAAGCACAGGCTGCTCTGAAAGAAAACTCAGCATGCAGGAAATTACCTGTCAAAGTTCTCATGCCAAACCCCAGCCTTTTGTTTATGCCAGAGATGCAATTTCACAGGATTGGACTGGATAAAATTTCCAACTTCACTGGAAAGTTAGCTAAAATAATGCTTTGGGAAATGTGTTTTCGTTAATTCAGTCCGGTTTTCTCCTGTCTGCTTATCATTGATCACACACCATCACTTTGTACACATCTAAGCATTACCTAATTAATATATTCCCTTACAGTTCAACCATTTTAGATATGTGCATTAAAAATTCTTCCATGAAAGCTTACTAGAGGTTCTGCATTATCCAATCATACTACAGCTATGTTGATTTTCATCCTAGAAATTTAAGTATCTTTTTAAAATTATACTTATTTAGTGCTATAATTTGCCAACATTTCAACAAGATTTAACACTCAGAGGAAAATGTCATACCTGGATTATTGTTTACATTGTTTTTGGGTGGTCTAGGCGTTGGCTTGGGAAGGGAAGTTTCATTCAATGCTTTGCTAGCAGCAGCATGTTGGGCCTTTTTAATACTGCTTCCTTCAGCTTCCCATGTCTGTTCTCCAAGAGTCAGCTGCACTGTGAACATCTTCAAAGACAAAGAACAGGTAAACACTGGCAAGATTATCACTGTGGATTAGAACAATCTGTATAAAAGCTTCCAGGGCTGAAGAGAAACCGCGCTCTCTTTTCATTGTATTCAACTCCCAGATAATGCATCTGATTCTTCCAGAGATCAGTGAGACCTTATCAGTGATCAACATTTGGCCTTTCAAATCACAAAGTAAAATAGTGTAATGGTAATGTCAATTATCAAAGAACAGAATAATATTTAAACCAAGTAAGAATAACTCCAAACCGATCCTCTGCTCTTGGAAGACTATGTACAGGTCAGCTATGAACACATTTCTTCATATATTTAAGTATGTTTAGTCACTTTACTTGTAGAAAACAAATACTAAACATGCTACTGAGAAAAAAATCAATTTTGTAATGATTATGAATGAATATAAATGACTACACACTTCTCAAGGCAGCAGAGAATTTGGCCCAGATAGTTTTACAGAGTGAATTAATTTCTCATATACCCAAATTTCTAAAAATAATGCCTTTTGCTAGGGCAGAGTCACAACTAAAGCATGTTCAAAAAAATAAAGTAAGAAGCAAAAGAATTATTATGTGTTTTGATGAAACTGCAGTTTGTAATGTAAAATCTACAGTGAGGACAGGAACTGTAAACATTCAGAGTTCAGAAATGGACTAACTGATAAAAACCATATATTTCAAATTCTGTGATAGAGGGCTATTTCAGGTATCCATGCTGTGCAAATTGTACAGATAAAACTCAATGCATGTTTAAGATATTAGATAGAGTCTATCTTCTGTATGATACATAAATGTTCTGTTTAAATTTGAGCATCTGAGAACAAGGGGAGAAAAGCTAGGAACTCAATATATTTGCCATATAATCCCATATAAAAGGCAGGACTTAATAGTCAGATACACACAATAAACTAAGATTCACCTCCCTCAGAAAACAGACTAACTTACTTGAGTCAAAGAAAAGAAAGATCTACATATTAGTAGGCAAAGTAGATAAAGTAAAATTTTAATGTTGACAGCTCTCTAATTTTTAAACTTACTTAAACTTGCTAGATTCAGGACCAGGTTTTTAGAGATTAATATGGTGGGCAGTTTTAAATCTGCCTTTACATATACATTTTTTTAGCAAGTACTTGCAAACAAGCATTTGAACACAAGTAGGTATGTGTCTCCCAACTCAGCTCTCTGCACATGCACACACTGCATTCAAACTGAATGCTATAAATACATACTGGTGTCTTAATTACAGCCTTGAGTTTTGGCCTACTGTAATTTTCAGAAGCACAATGCAAGTCCCTGTATCACAGCTCCTATTGCCATGTTGTTTTTGCCACAGTAGTCACAACAATTTCCTCATGGAAGAAAGAGAGAAATAGTCTCTTAATTTTACACTCTGTCAAACCCTACTCCATCGGAAAGCTAAGATGGGTATTAGAGCTAAATACCCATAATTATATAAATTACCTAAAAACATACAACCTTATTACTAAAAAAGTTGAAATTTGATTTCTGGATCTGAAGTTTATATATTTTATATTTTGCAAGAAAGTATCAGTACAATATTTTTATAGGAAAATCCTGAATTAAATGAAAATATGATTAATAATGGTTACTTATCTACCTATAACTCTTAGTGCTTAGAGCAATAAATAGGAACTCCAGATGATAAAGGGCTTGCTCAGTAAACTTCTGCCAGTCAGAGCACCTTCTCACTTAACACATCTGCCAAAAAAACTCTTGCAAAACCCACACATAAAAGTAGGTTTACTGCTTTATTAAAGAACTAAACCTGCCTAAATTCAAACTCTGGAGCAGACAATGGAACATTCAAGTCCTGGAATACCAGAGCTAACAGTTCTGCTATTGACTGAGAGACATTTCTCACCTGAGGAAATTTCTATTCCTTACACCCAACATAATTTACCTGATGTCCAGAGAGCAGAAAGGCAAAGGCCACCACGCTTGTGCTTGTTTCCACCCTGCTGTGCTTATAAGGTCAGTCTGTCTAAGCTCTGACAACTCTTTACTCCTCACTTCTGTGTAAAACCTTCTCTCCTCCTTCCCAGTTTTTGAAGTGCTACATCCCTTACGCCTTTCCCTCTTTTCTGTACCATCATCCACTTTCTTTTGCCACTGTTCCTTTTAAATTTGTGTCCTGAAATGATACTGACATGGAAGGACAGAAGACATGATCAATCTGACTTATGTACTCCAAAATGTCATTTATGCTAACAAAGACTTTCTGATTTTTCTTATGATGAACAATCCACCTGGAGAGCAGACTCTTAGAAACCCTAACTGCACTGTTAGGAACAGCCACTTCTCTCCCAACTACACTGTTTCTAGTTTTCCATTTCACCCCAACTGTCTAAACTTATTTTCCAGAGACAACTAGAAAAAAAGGGTATAAAATTTACTAGCATTTGTGGTCACGACACAGACAGCTACCTTGCAGAATATGTCTGAAAATTGTGAAAACCACCAGTGGTCAAGAACAGAGTATGTGTAGGAGCAAAGCAATATGAGAAGCATCTTGAATGGCAAAGAGCAACCAGCAGCACTACATCCTTCAGGTCATGCTTCCCAGGACAGATTTAGGTCTGTTTCACATATTCTGTCAAGTATATAATCATATTACTAGCAAGACATGATACTAAACTGCTAAGAGAGTCATAATAAATTCTATATCTTTCTTCACTTTTCATACGTCAAAACGTGCATAATCTTATTAATATCACCCTTGTCTTTCATTAATTTCTCTTTTTTTATCTCACTACACAGATCAAAATTAGACAATGTCTTTC
The DNA here is from genome assembly GCA_013399945.1 of Ploceus nigricollis. Classification (NCBI taxonomy): domain Eukaryota; kingdom Metazoa; phylum Chordata; class Aves; order Passeriformes; family Ploceidae; genus Ploceus; species Ploceus nigricollis. Next base: position 278,097 of record VXBC01012116.1, read on the forward strand.
TGAGTCTATAGAGCATATAACTGGTTTTTATACCACTATGAGCACAACTAAAAGAACAAGGTAAATTGAAAAACTGAAAAATTAAGAAAGTCATTGAAAATCTGGATTTCAGAAGTGCAGCTAATGCAGACTTAAGTCATTTCAGTGACACCAGTTCCTTTAAAAATAATAGCAAATATATCATAGAATCAATAAAGTTGGAAAATACCTCTAAGATAAGCGAGTCCAAACTTTGACCAAACACCACCACACCACATAAACCATAGCACTAAGTGCCATGTCCAGTCATTTCTTGAAAACTTCCAGGGATGGCTATTCCATCACCTCCCTGGGCAGTCCATTCCAATGCTTAACCACCCTCTCAGTCAAAAAATTTTTCATTATGTCCAAACTGAACCACCCCGGCACAGGTTGAGGTTATGTCCTCTTATCCTGTTGCCAACTGCTTGGGAGAAGGGCACCCCCTTCCATATGTGAACAATTTCTTACCCTACTAAAATTTTAGACATAATATGAATGTCATATAACTCAAATCTCCTTACTGCTGAGAAATGTAAACAGCCAAAACCACACCACAACCAAAGCAATTATTTTTTCACAGAAATGGAAAAAAAAGGTAACACAATAAACACAGCAGTGAGAAGTTACAGAAAGCCCAACAAATTTAATATGCTGCAACCTAAAACCAACCAGCCAGTGTACCCTGTGGTGCCAAATGACTCCAGGAAGAGGAAGAGCACTTCAATCTCCATTTGAAACGAGGGATGCTAAAAGCAGCCCCGCACCTGCTGACATCATTTCCATCACTGTAACACGTTGGCCTGCGCCAGCCAGAGCTGAAGGTCAGTGATTTGCATCAGTTCTGCACTAGCTGGCAACATAGTGTGCAACATAGGAACAAGGGGCAAGGGCAGAGACAGCCCAGGAGGAGCTGAAACTGTTACTAATCTACACCCTGGCCCTGTTGCCTCATGTGATTTGGCCACTCCAGAAACACTATGTACAAAGCAGCTACTAATTATGCCAGTGTCTCACTCAGACTTTTCTAGAATTTTTTTCCTCCTCCAGTTTGTTCCTATGTAGGGAGGAAATTCAAAATTATATCCAAAAACTACCATGAGGATATTCCTCTGTATTCCCCATCATCTGAAAGCATCCTAATTTTTACTTATTAAGTTGGACATCCATCCATGAAGTTGCCAGAATTAGCTGTCAAATCACTAGAAACTTCTATGCTATGATCACATTATGAGTTTTAGTATAACCCTACACTGTAAAGTTGCACAGTAATAAAGTTTGTGCCCAAGTACGCAAGACTCAAAGATAGATTATCAACTTCACAGACAAAAAATTGCATCAATAAGCACTTATTTTAAAATGTCACAAATTTGTTATCACCTTGTTATACCTTTGTTATACCTTTGGTGGTATGTGCATTACCATGAAACAAATGCAGAGGTAGTTATCAGAGGCATGCTGACTGCACAGAAATATTCATGCAGCCTAAAAAGCAAATGCCCCAGAAAGAATAAGGAAGGGTGGTGATACCCTGAAAAGACCTTCATGAGGTCTATATAAAGACCAGCAAATTTAAATTCAAAGATGAGAGACGAAGTAAAGTACAAAATGATCTACAGGGCTTCTGTAACAGAAACACAGGCATACTTTCTGAAAGTGTGGTATAAAAGAGCAGCAAAATAAAGAACATGAAGAAAGCCCTTACACTAGAAATGTAGCTGGGTTTGACAAGCACATTTGTCCAAACCATGATATTATCTGTTCAGCATGTAAGGTATGGCTCATCACCTGGAACTGTGACCTTACCTTGGCATGAGCAGGCCCTCTTTCATTCAGAAGCTTATACTGGGGTTGAATTCTATTGAAACGGGCTAACTCATTTACCAGACACATTGGAGTTTTCTCTTTGGGGTTTGCCATGTTATCTTGGAGAGGAGCTGTAAATAAAGAGTCTGTAAAGTTTTTGTGGAGAAATGTACTCTTCACAACTTCACAACGCTTTGCAAAAGCAGCATGCTTAAAAATGGAAATACTTTGGCTAACCACAACTTTTGCATATATGCTAAATACAAAGTTTAAATAGCATTTATATATTAATCACATGAGACTATGTAGTTCACAATAACAATTTTGATTACATGCAATTAAAAAAGCCCCAAAACCTTCTTTCCAAAATGTCTTTATGAAAGATGACAGTGTAGGAGAGCATATGCATATTCTATATTTTCTGTGTCACCAAAGTTTACTGTCAGGAGTATACTGGTTCCTGGAGTTTTCAGAAACTACTCTTTCAGAATTGAAACTTCTGAGTTTTTCCACTCTTTGAAACAGAAGTGAGTAGCATAAGAATTACGTGACAAATACAGCAGATGAAATCCTGTGGTCCCCACTTGCTTCTGCCAGCTTCTTCCCAGAGTTTTAGACTTTTCTCACAATATCAAAGTCACTCTCAGAACACTCCCATAGAACACCTCCCCCTTTAAGGATTTAGTTCTGCTTTCATTAGACTGTTTCACTTTCTATGGGTTTTTTGCAATTTATTTGTATTTATCCCTAACACACACACGTTGTCACTTCTTGCTTAAATTGTTAGGACAACACTTCTGAATTTTACACCCAGTTCAGCATAGAAACTACAGCGTTTATTAGGCCACAAAGGAAACACCAAATACTGCCAAGCATTCAGAAGACATTCTGTTCTAGGGAAGAGAAATAAACTTGGAGACCTTCCTGCCCCACTAAAACTTCTCTATAAAAGATACACCGAGAATTTGACAAAATAGACATGTTCTTTCCTGAGCTTTTATATCATTGATCAAAACTTCACTCCAAATCTGAGCTCAATAAGAAAACTAATCTTAGTAAACAGTTTATTTAGCCAAAACATTTTTCTACATGGGTTTTCTCCTTTATTTTAATCCTCTTGAAGACCTAATTATTATTTTTTTAAATTAACAAGTCATCAAAAAGATTAATTTGAACACCAAAGAAAATGTATCTGGACCAACTTACCTGGTGAGTTGATCAAAGATGTGGGATCCACAAGGCTGGCAGTAGGACTGCTACAGCTGGCAGCCGATTCTGAAATGGATCCATTCATTGAGGATGGCAGACTCAGTGTATTTGTAGCTGTAACTGGCAGGGGTAGCACCACAGGGGCCATGGTGGGTCCAGATAGGTTTGCTGTAGTCTGCATTTTAACTTGTGCCATTGCCTGTCACTGCAATAAATACATTATTATCAGCAGAGCACTCTGCATTTTGAATGTCCAATGACTACAGTGCTATTAGCAACACTCCTTTTTGCTCCTGGATACGGGTCACAAAACTATCCACAAAAGTCAGGTCTCTGCTAACATTACTTCCAAATGGATGCACAGAGAAACAGAGCTCAGAGCCAAAGAACATCCCTGGAGAAGAACACGCACACCTTGGCTCCAGGTTCTGCTTTTCAATGCTGGGGTCACCCTGCCTGAAATATAGCAGGAAGAATTACTATTCTAGAATTAAATTCTACACAATTATTCTGCAGATGAGATAAGCAGAATCTGAACCCTTGCTCTGCCTTAACCATCAGGACCAGAGCTACTGCTGGGAGAAGTCCCAGTTGCCCAGGCCACTTGTTGGGTCTCACAGGTTTTGTCTCTCTGTCTGCTTTGTACAGATAAGCTCACGTGTATGAACCCTAAATAATACTGTCTATGTACATGCTGCTGAGTAAAACATATCATCCTGCTCCTTATCATCAGTATCATCAAGAGAGGATGACTTTGCAACCCACTGCCATAGCAAGCTTGCAAACTTTTGCCATTGTTTCTCTATAAAGTGTACCTTAAGTATCAAATAAGGCTACAAGAGAAAATCCCTATTTTTTTTGGCCTGGTACCAAACTAGAAAAGAGGAAAAAAAAAAAAAAGAAGAAAATACAAGCAAACAAGCAAAAAAAAAAAACCAAAAAACAAACCACCAATAATGCAACTTCTTTAAAAAAAATCACTGCTTATTCAGTCAACAGGCGAAGTACTTCAAAATCCTTGCATAAATTACTGGCAGAGGTACCAGGATTTCCTAAACTAGCCTTTAACCCAATGGCTAAAACATTTACCTGGAATATGCCAGGTACTAATTATCTCTTCATCTGCCCAAATTAGTTTCTTGATTGCCAATACCTGTTCTTCTGTTTTCAGGCTAGGTCTACATGCATCAACAAACCAGGGTCAGAGCACCACTCCATATAACTCACTGGAGTATGCTCCTTGGCAAAATTTGGGCTAGCTGAAAACTCCTGCTGCTGCAAAAACTATGCAGGAGCAGTTCAGGGGCCTGCAGGCATCCCAGGTAATTCACTCAATTAAGAGAGAAACCAGTCATTGTCAGTCATCTGGGAAAAAGGTTTGGGCTTCTCCTGTCCCGTAAGGAGCAGGATGATATGTTTTACTCAGCAGCATGTACATAGACAGTATTATTTAGGGTTCATACACGTGAGCTTATCTGTACAAAGCAGACAGAGAGACAAAACCTGTGAGACCCAACAAGTGGCCTGGGCAACTGGGACTTCTCCCAGCAGTAGCTCTGGTCCTGATGGTTAAGGCAGAGCAAGGGTTCAGCTCTCATCAATCAGGCTTACCACTAAGCTCTTTGCTCCTTCTGCTGGGGTAATTCTCTCTCCCTATCAAAAAAAAAAACCCCAAACAAACCCATTCAACACCTGAAAAACTTTCTAACAGAGGGCTTATTGAAATTAATAACGTATATAAAAATTTTTGATTACCATCAGTATTTTTGCCCCCCTCTCCCCAATCTATTAAAAATATCCAAGTATCTTTACTCAGAGGGACAGTATTGCTGGATTAAGATCCCAAAGCACTCATTACACCTTGGAGTACAAGTACTTTAACACAGTTGCACTAGTATAATGAAAATAATAAATCCTATTACTGTGACTCTGTGCTTTGGAGAAGAGGTTCAGACTGGAATGCCATTTTTATTACTGAGGAAAGACAGATAACTGATTTAAGTCTCTGAAAGGGCAAAAGTAGAAAAAAAATTAAAATTGCGATGCAATCACCTGCCCTTTTCGTAAGTATCTTTGGTAAGATACAAATAGTGACAGATTTAAAATATACATATGCAGTTAGCTGAGATATGCTCAAATACCTCGTATTCAAAAAAATATGTGCTAAATTCATACTGTAAAAATCCTACTATCACTTCACAGCAAAGGCCATACAAAACAGCAGTACTGTTAGAAATGCCTAACTTAAAGACTGAGAAGGTGTAGAATTACAGAAGTCTTTGGTATACAAATGTCTGCTTCTGATTTTAAATACATTAGTATAAACAGGAATTAATTGAAAAAGATTCTTAATTGTAAGCATTAAAGTAAATGATGGCAGAATCAGGCTATATGTCTTAAACATATTTAAAATGAAACCAACAAAACATAAAATACCATCACAATAATTGAAGTTTAAGAAACTCACAGTATTTACAGCACTTTATCCTACAAACATGAGCATGAGAAAGGCATCACTCATATGGTACTCCATGAAACACTACTGAACACCTGGTCTTGAGCCCTGCCAGTTGTGAATTACCACTTCAGCTTCCAGTATTTTAAAAGTTTATTCATCATGAAAGCAGAACTTCCTAATAAACAAATAAAATATTACGTTCTACAGTACTGATGCTCTAAAGGGAGAAATCGTGGAGGGATCCTTTCCTATTAAGGATAAAACAAGAAAAATCAGTTTAAGAATAGTATTGAGGAACTGCAAAAATGAACAAGAGAAGGCTTAGGGGAAAAAAAGACACTAAAAGTAAAGTGCATCGAAAACTCAATTCTGAAATCAGAATTTATCATAACATATTGGGTGCTGGGTAGTTTTTTCTTAAAGCTGCAGAACTCCTACAAGAAACTGTAACTATTTTGTAAATTAACCTGTATAAGCAAATATGCCCAGGCAGTAATATAATCGCAGGGACTAACTCTTAAGCAGATGAGATATGGAGATAATACATTTGTATTCAGTTCTAAAAATCCACTAGTAGAGAGAGACAACAGAAAGAATACAGTTGATATAGTGATGGTATGTCATTTTCACACTACCAGGCAGCCAATCTTCGATGTCGTGACAAAAGATGACAGAAACGCTATGTTCCACCTTTTCTGTACATTTTTTACATATATACACCAGTGTTGCACTGCTTCATAAACAGTGGGGCCAAAACATTTTGGGGCCTTCCAGCCACAAGCACAAACATAATAAAATACATGGCTACATAAAATGTAGGGCTTGGGGGAGAGAGATTTCACTAAGCTGGTCAGAGATGAAATGTAGTTATATAATCAAAATATTTTTACATCTTCTATGCAGATATTTTTTAAAAATCTAACATATACAAAAGTGATGGTTCATTTAGGATACTAAGATGACAAGAATTAAGATTACAATTAGAAAAGTCACCACACCCCATTTCAGGTGGCTACCAACTCATATCTAGGAAATTCCTACATCCAAGTGTCTCCAAAGACGCTTCCCTTGAAGTTCAGCAGTGGTAACAGACACTTGCACCACTCAGAGAAAGCTGGACTGCACAGCTGTGCTTCCCAGCTTCGTGCCTTTACTCAGCTGCCACGTCAAGACACAACAGAAATTATATTTCCCAATATTTTACTCACACACATCTATCCAGTCAAAGTCTGCAGGTCACAGTGCTGCCGTTTTCGTAAGGCTACACTGCAGAGCTTATGATGTCTTACAAGATGCTGCAATGATTTCTCCTCATAGTCTCACCCACACAGATGCAGTAGAAATGCAAGAGCAAACACATAAAAGGATGCAAATATATTAGAATTGCATTTTACTTCACTTCCCCTTTTTGAGCACTTACTACATAGGCAGCTACACATGTTTCACTAAACAGCTTCTTATTAAACTATGTACAAGCTGTGAATTTTCCTGACAAACTAAAAATGACCAAACCAAAACAAACTCACACAAAAACAACAAAACAAAACTCCTCACATTTTAAAGCAAAAATATTGCTGTAAAATAGTCCATTCATTTTTTTTAATATATCAGGAAACACAATGTTGTTGTAAGTTGACCATGTCTGTAGAACAGGTGACCACAAAAGTTGTTCTATGGCTCACCACCTCAGCTGGACAGGGGAGGGAAAATATAATGAAAGACTTGTGGGTCTAGACAAGTGCATGAAAAGATCACTCACCAATTACTGTCACATGCAGAACAAACTCAACTTGGGGAGATTGACAATAAATTCATTTCATCAAATCAGAGTAGGAAAAGAAGAAATAAAAACCAAATCTTAAGAACACCTTCCTCCCACCCATTCTTTCTTCTCAGGCTTAACTTCACTTCTGAATTCTCTATGACCCAGAGGAATGGCGAATGGGGGTTACAGTCAGTTCATCACATGTTATCTCTGCCACTCCATCCTGCTAAGGGCAAGACTCCTCATATTCTTCCCCTGCTCCAGAGGGGCCCCTCCTACAGATGACCGTCCTCCACAAATTTCTTCAACGTCAGTCCTTCCCACAAGCTGCAGTTCTTGGTGAACTGTTCCAGTGTGGATCCTTTCCACAGGGTGGCATCCTTCAGGATCAGAACGCTCCAGCAGGGGCCTCCTACAGGGTCACAAGTCATGCCAGTAAATCCGCTCCAGCATGAACTCCTCTCTCCATGGGGCCACAGATCCTGTGGGTCTCCCCCACGGGCTGCGGGTGGATCTCTGCAGGTGCACAGGGCTGCCATGTTGCATCATGCTCTGGCACCTGGAGCACCTCCTCCCCCTACTTCTGCACTGAACTTGGTGTCTGCAGAGCTGTTCCTCCTACATTTTGTCACTCCTCTCTCTGGCTACAGTTGCTCTTGTGCAGGTTTTTTTCTCCCCTTCTTAAATCTGTTATCCCAGAGGCGCTGCCACCATCACTCACAGGCTCAGCCTTGGCTAGCGGCAGGTCCATCTTGGAGCCAGCTG
>VXBC01012116.1:286578-301801 GCA_013399945.1 Ploceus nigricollis
GGGGCCAAAACATTTTGGGGCCTTCCAGCCACAAGCACAAACATAATAAAATACATGGCTACATAAAATGTAGGGCTTGGGGGAGAGAGATTTCACTAAGCTGGTCAGAGATGAAATGTAGTTATATAATCAAAATATTTTTACATCTTCTATGCAGATATTTTTTAAAAATCTAACATATACAAAAGTGATGGTTCATTTAGGATACTAAGATGACAAGAATTAAGATTACAATTAGAAAAGTCACCACACCCCATTTCAGGTGGCTACCAACTCATATCTAGGAAATTCCTACATCCAAGTGTCTCCAAAGACGCTTCCCTTGAAGTTCAGCAGTGGTAACAGACACTTGCACCACTCAGAGAAAGCTGGACTGCACAGCTGTGCTTCCCAGCTTCGTGCCTTTACTCAGCTGCCACGTCAAGACACAACAGAAATTATATTTCCCAATATTTTACTCACACACATCTATCCAGTCAAAGTCTGCAGGTCACAGTGCTGCCGTTTTTGTAAGGCTACACTGCAGAGCTTATGATGTCTTACGAGATGCTGCAATGATTTCTCCTCATAGTCTCACCCACACAGATGCAGTAGAAATGCAAGAGCAAACACATAAAAGGATGCAAATATATTAGAATTGCATTTTACTTCACTTCCCCTTTTTGAGCACTTACTACATAGGCAGCTACACATGTTTCACTAAACAGCTTCTTATTAAACTATGTACAAGCTGTGAATTTTCCTGACAAACTAAAAATGACCAAACCAAAACAAACTCACACAAAAACAACAAAACAAAACTCCTCACATTTTAAAGCAAAAATATTGCTGTAAAATAGTCCATTCATTTTTTTTAATATATCAGGAAACACAATGTTGTTGTAAGTTGACCATGTCTGTAGAACAGGTGACCACAAAAGTTGTTCTATGGCTCACCACCTCAGCTGGACAGGGGAGGGAAAATATAATGAAAGACTTGTGGGTCTAGACAAGTGCATGAAAAGATCACTCACCAATTACTGTCACATGCAGAACAAACTCAACTTGGGGAGATTGACAATAAATTCATTTCATCAAATCAGAGTACGAAAAGAAGAAATAAAAACCAAATCTTAAGAACACCTTCCTCCCACCCATTCTTTCTTCTCAGGCTTAACTTCACTTCTGAATTCTCTATGACCCAGAGGAATGGCGAATGGGGGTTACAGTCAGTTCATCACATGTTATCTCTGCCACTCCATCCTGCTAAGGGCAAGACTCCTCATATTCTTCCCCCGCTCCAGAGGGGCCCCTCCTACAGATGACCGTCCTCCACAAATTTCTTCAACGTCAGTCCTTCCCACAAGCTGCAGTTCTTGGTGAACTGTTCCAGTGTGGATCCTTTCCACAGGGTGGCATCCTTCAGGATCAGAACGCTCCAGCAGGGGCCTCCTACAGGGTCACAAGTCATGCCAGTAAATCCGCTCCAGCATGAACTCCTCTCTCCATGGGGCCACAGATCCTGTGGGTCTCCCCCACGGGCTGCGGGTGGATCTCTGCAGGTGCACAGGGCTGCCATGTTGCATCATGCTCTGGCACCTGGAGTACCTCCTCCCCCTACTTCTGCACTGAACTTGGTGTCTGCAGAGCTCCTCTCCCTCTCCCTCTCCCTCTCCTCCTGCACTTTCTGTTGTGCAGCAACTTTTCCTGCTTCTAAATCTGTTACCCAGAGAGACTACCAACAACACTGACGGGCTTGGCCTTGGCTGGCAGCAGATTCATCTCAGAGCCAGCTGGCACTGGCTCCACTGGACACAAGTGAATCTTCTGGCAACTTCTCATGGAAGCCACCCCTGTAGCCCCCCCTTACCAAAACCTGGCCATGCAAAGCCACTACAAATATTTAGTCACATTTACAGATGCAGAATACTTTTAAAAATTGTGAATACACTTCTATCATGCTAAAAGCACCATGCAGCATAAAGAATTAGTTAACACTTTTCCTGATTATTGTTACTTTTTGTATTTTTCTGGAATCACTTTATAGCCTTAGATCTATCTTGTGACATTAAATATGAACTAAATTCTCAGGTGAAATGATTCTTAGACTATGTCACAGTAATTGAATAAAGAAAGACAGATAAAGTAGATAAAACACCACAAAAGGCATGGACAATGAGTTTTCAAACCAAACAGACTTGTACAATATGGGAAATTTGAAAAAGCAGTATTAGAAAGAGAAGTTGTATGCACAACCAACAGATAGAGAAACTAATGGCTTGAACAGTCAACACAGAATGCTGGACTTCATCTGCGCAGAAAGTGAAAATGCACATATGCAGTAGAGTCACCACACTTTCACAGCGCTCCGTCATACAACCCAGAGTACCAAATTTAATCTGTGCACAAGTATGTAATGGTGGCACATACTACATACTTGTGAAGGATTTTACAAATGGAACAACTGAGGGCCAGCCACTGCTGTGCAAGAAAAATTACTTGACATATCTTGTATTTTATATAACCAAGAGTTCTGCTTATACCTTCTGATCAGTGTCCATTTTTCACAACAGTATTACATTAATGATCCCAGATCCTTTTCTACAGAACTGCTACCCAGCAAGTTCTAGCCTGTGCTCTCTTTGTGAATCTGTTTCCTAGCTAATGAGACTTTGTTCTTGTCTTCCTTGAATTTTCTTATTAAAAAACCCCAACAAAACAGAAAAAAAAGAAAAAGGCAAATTTTTTTTTCAAGATCACATCCAATTTTAATTCTAATTCCAAAATGTTTGCAAGTCTTCTCTAAGCCTGCTTTATAGCATCTCCAACTTAATAAGTGTACTGTTTCATCCACATCATTAATGAAAACATTGAAAAGTACAGGAACAGCAATCCAATAGACTGGGGGCAGTGTCTAAGCAGGCAGCAAGCATCTCAAGGGTTTTTTTCAGACCAACCCCATTTTGGTTAGAAGCTTGTTAATGTGATTCTTCTGTGAAAGTCCCAAGTCACAGAACTCTAATAGTTAACAGCTTCCTAACTAAGAAGGGTTTGGTTTTAGTCTTAGCTTTAAAATTCCATTAAATGTTCTGTTCTTCTTCTATTCTTCTGATATTAATTCATTTGTTCAGTTACACAAAAGCATACAAAACTGCCTAAAGGTAAAACATATTTCTGGTGTGCCATTTCTCAGATTTACAGCAAATATTTATACATTTGTGGACATAATTATAAAAAGTACTAAAGAAGTTCTAAGCCTTATGTAATTACTTTTTACTGTGTTATATCTAGCAGCTTATTTGGTGTTGACAAAAACCACACAGCTTTGGATTACCTTCAGAGCAGCCTAATTAGAACTTTTGTCTTCTAATAGCAAGTAACTAGATGGCCACGCAGTAACAGTTTAACAAGAGTATGATTTAAAGAAACAATCAGCAGATGATTATCCAGACTTATTAGCAAAATTTATCTTATTTATACATTTTAAATAGCAAAAATTAAAACATTAGGCATGAAATTGCACAGGGTCTCTCTGTTTTTTAAAACATACATTTTTCTGTATTACTGCTGGTCCCCTTGTTTGTTCTTCCCATTTGCTCCTCCACCAATTTCATAGCTTTCTGCCTTATGAGGAGTGGTTTGCCAACAGCCAAACTGATCTAATGACTTGCTGCCATAGCAAGGGACAATCCCATGTCCTCTCTTCCCTGCAGCAAAAAGCCAACACTTTCTGTCCACCTCACTGAACCAGTTCATGTGGCAGGTAAGGAGAAAGCTCAGAGGAGCATCTGGTCTGTACAAGGAGGGCCACAAACTCCTGACCTGGAGTGGGTGCAAGGAATTAGCCCTTTCAACTCCTGCAAATCAGCTTAGCTTTGCTGTCAAGCCATACACTGAAGTTCATCTCCTTCACACTGCTCCTTGCAAAGCTCATGATCTTATCCCTGATGATTATATCTTCAGAAACCTGTGGCCTGGTTTCTTTTCTTTTACTGTGCCTAGAGAATCTACACTAGAGAATTCTCTACACTAGAGAATCTTAGTTTCAATGAACATATGAACATAGCTACCAGCTAATTAACAGCTAAGTAATACATGACAGCAAGTGAAGTGATGCCTTAAAAGCATTTTACTTTGCAGAAGTATAAGATGGGTGGGGGAGAAATCACTAACTCTTTCGTTTTCATTGTTTTGGTAAGATATTTTACAAGCAAAGGAAGTGACACAGACTATTAGGGACAAATACCTAAAATTTAAGGAGCTGCAAGGCTTACAAAAAAGTTCCCCTTATTGCTCAGTATTAAACCCAGTCCCTGAAGACTAAATACCACAGTTTCTTCTTCCATTTGTTTCCTCTGCCCTTGGACTGGAGCAGAAAAGAGTTGTAGATAAAGCCCCAGGAAGGCAAGGAAGGGCCAAGCAGCTGCACTGAACACCAGGTCACAACATCAAATCCTACCACACTTTCAGATATTATCACCCACAGAGGATTATCCTTTGCCAACCCTCATGTACAATGAATAAGAACCTTCCTGAGGAAAGGAAGGAAGGTGTTTTTGAAAGAAAAAATCAAGTAGGAAACAGACTAAAAATCTGCAGTTATATTTTTCAACCACTTCTTCAAACAGCAGTCAGTTCAACCTCCCTTTTGAATTACTACACAGAACAGGCAAGTTAAAACAACATAAAAGGACTTAAAACACTGAGGTAGAAACTGCTTCATCTTGCACATTTCTCTCATCATGAAACCATATCTGCTCCCTAGCTTCCAATATGATGTTGATCCAATTTGGTACAAAAAGCATGTAAGTCTCTAAATCAGTGACCATATTACCATTACGACAGAATCACATTATGTGGGAGTACATATTATTTATATCTGTCACTGATTCAATCCTTCTTTAACAACTCACTTCAAAATTATTTCATGTAAATTTGAAAAGAAAAGTAAAAAAACAAACCAGACAAATAAGGCAGCTAATTATGGAATCATAGACTAAACCTAAAGATTTTCTCAATCAACAAAATGGCCAAATATGGGGACTTTTGCAGCCATTTAATTATGATGTGTTAGCAACAGGGCAAGAACAGAAGTCTTATCCTGCAATTAAGATTGGATTTATACAACTTAGAAATACACAGAATATGTCCCAGAGTAAATATAATAAACAAACATTTAGGGTGTAGCAAATTACTTAAACAAGTACAGCAAACGTCAAGTAACTCATATGAAAAATTGGTGATCTACAAAGCCATTTACGTGCACAGGACCTGTCACACCAGCACAGTCACCCATATTGTATGGCACAGCTGTACAGTAAGACATGAGGACTCAGATAAGGATTAAAGGCATCTATAATTCAGGTTTACAAATATAAGCAAGGTGTCTGAATTGTCACTGGAGTGGAAGGAAAAACAGCATGGGATTACCATGCTTTACCAGAGGGTATTCGGTTTGCATGGCCAAGCTTTGGCAGCAGGGGGTTACAGGGGTGGCTCCTGTGACAACTTGCCAGAAGCTTCCTCTATGTCCAGCAGAGTTAATCCCTGGCAGCTCCAAAGACGGACGTGCTGCTGGTCAAGGCTGGGCCAATTAGAAATGGTGGTAATGCCTCCAACATATTTCAGAAGAAGAAAAAAAAGTCCTTGCACAGTTGTAATTGCGGGCAGAGAAGAGCAGGGTGGGAATGTGTGAGAGGAACAAGTGTGCAGACACCAAAGTCAGTGCAGAAGGAGGGGCAGGAGGTGCTCCAGGCACCAGAGCTGGGATTCCTCTGCAGCCCGTGGTGATGCCCATGGTGAAGCAGCTGTGCCCCTGCAGCCCATGGAGATCCAGAGATCTGCCTGCAGCCTGTGGAGGAGCCCCACACCAGAGCAGGTGGGTGCCTGAGAGAAGGCTGTGACCCCATGGGAGACCTGTGGAGAGAGGGACCCTGCTTCTATACTGGAGCAGCCTGGCCTTGAAGGACTGCACTGCATGGAAGAGTGACCCACACTGCAGCAGTTTGGGCATGGACTGTTGCCTGTGGGATGGACTCATGGTGGAGAAGCTTATGGAGAACTATGTCCTGTGGGAGGGACCCCACGGTGCAGCCACGGAAGGATTCCTCTCCCTGAGCAGCAGGAGAAAAAGCAGGTGATGAACTGACCATACCTCCCATTCCCTGTCTCCCTGTGCTGCTTGGGGAGAATGTAGATCTACGAACGCGGGAGGGGTAGGAAGAAGGTGTTTTTAAGGTTTTATGTCACTTCTCACTATCCTGCTCTGATCTTGCTAGTAATAAATTCCATTAATATCTCTAATTCAAGCCTGCTTTGCCCAAGATGGTATTTGGTGAGTGATCCCTCCTGGTCCTTATCTCAACTCATGAACCTTTCATTATATTTCCTCTCCCCTGTCCAGCTGTGGAAGAGAGTGAGAGAGTGACTTTGATGGGTGCCTGATATCCAGCCAGGGTCAACCCACTAGAGTCTTTTAAAGAGCCAATACACAATTCCAGCTGAGACACCACATTTGGATACCTGCCTATTCCATCAGCTGCTGCTTCAGGAAGCAGACATTCTCTCTGAAGACTCAATGCCACATCTGACACTGCATGTGGCAGGCAGTTCAGAGAAACCCTGATATGAAGAGGCAATGAAATGGCAATAATGTGTGTGTTTCAAGAAATGTATTACACCAGTCGTCAGTACAGCCAGCAGACCCAGGGAGTTATTCAAGGTGATCAACAACTAGGCTTCTAATTTAGGATTAGCTAACCACACAGCAGAGTGGCAGCTGAGAAGCAGACAGGGTAACTTAGTGTCTCAAACTGCACAAGATGCCAAAATACAGGCAACTGAATCCTACCCAAAGTCTACTGCCAAACTTGTCTTCAACAAGTAAGTGATCATGGACGTTACTAAAACTACCAGACACAATTACAGAAGTAAATAAGCTCCCTTGCAGAGACGTGTCTTTTTGTAAGGAATGATGGAAAATGCAGGGTTTAGGGTACTGACTGCAATTGTGCACATTTGCATGAGCAAGAGTATAAGAACTTGTAACAAGAAACTCAACAGAAAGTGGAGCATACTGACAGGCAGGAATGCAACTCTTCCCCTGCTTCCCTGGCAACAGCGAGGCTGACATGAAAAAGCTGAGAAAAGAGCAACTCAGGCCACAGTGCATCTTACTGTGTGCAGCAAAACTAATGACCCCAGACTGTACACATGGCTAATTTTCTTTTCTAACAGAGAAATCAGTCAGGTCCTGTGTATACTAGTCTTGCCACTCAAAGACTCAAGGAGAGACTTCATAGACAGACATCCTAACAGAGATCCTAAGTAAAGAAACTTTACTAATATTAATCTGAAAAAATGATGGGATAAAGGATTGCTATTTTGTATTAGAATGGTAAGGGACATCAACCAGATTATCAACTTGAAGATTTCAATGCCAGAAGAAAACTAAAAGATAAAGAAAGCCAATCTATTGCATCAGAAACTGTTTGGCATCTCAAAACATTTCAACCTGTTTATAACCCAAAGCCCAAGGGGGAAAATCAGTCTGGTTTATATAAATGTTTGCTGTGTTAAGATAATCTTATCAGAAAGTCTCTCTCAATTTATTGTTCCTGTCCAGAAAACAGAGAAGATGGTATAAAAGCCATGGAAATTTCCAACAGCCAGTACAAGCTAACCCAGTTCTCACAGTGCCACAAATTTTAAGCTCAGAAAAGACTTTGAACCATCCAGACAGAATATTGGTTCAGACACAGCCATCAGTTTGACCCAGCCAAGATACCCTGAACTACTACAGGGAAGAAAATGTGAAACTCCTTCATGAAACAGCAAGGTGATCATCAGAGCCTTCTTTGTGGGAGGCCTTCCTCATCCAAAACTCATCACAGTTTGAGGTAGATCCCAAAAACTAGCTTATAGGTGGCTATAACACCTTACAGATCAAAGGCAGGACACACACCCTACCCAACACCAGAGGTAATATCCTTTTTGTATTTGCTTACTGCACCTGAGAGCAAGCACTAACCCAAGGCACAAGAGCTGACCGTCCAGTATTGTAACTCTTCAGCCCTCTCCCTTACCATGACAATAAACTACTTGTGACTTAAGTAAATGAAAAAAACCATGACTCAAACTTGACACTCTGAGGCTACAGACTTGTTTGCATCAAAGCTGTAACTGGTTCCTTATTTGTGATATTGGAGTCTAATGTGAGGTGCTTCCAAGAATCTAGTTTCTGATTTCATTAGCATTTTGAAATTTCTCTCCTATATATTTCTAAAAACTGCACTTTTTTCCCTATTTGTGCTAACAAGTAGTACTTACATTCCTAAAATCTCCAATAAGCTTTGATTTTAAATTACAACATACTCCAAGTGTTATTTTGTTCTGAAGCAGGCAAAAATTACTTCTTGACTTCAATTCCTAACTAGAAATTGCATTTTATTAATGGAATTCAGAAAATCATCTCAGTTTTCCTTGACTGCCTGTGACAAACTACTTCTCATATAATTTGAATGAGCAAATTTGGTGAAGTAACAGAAACATGCCTTTTTCTTTGAAACGAAGTTACAGCTCCTGCTACCAGCCCTCCCCATACTGTAGTCAGCTGGCTCTAATTAACAGCCACAAGATCCTCAGAGAAGGTGGTTTCAGTGGACTAAGCAACAGGTGTTGTGCTCTATTGTTAGAAGTAGATAAAATTCTGCTTTGTGTGCCTTTTTTTGTTCTCCATGAGTGTATTTAAACAAAACCACTGTATTTGACAGCTAAAGTGATGAATGCCCACACTGAAGTCTCATACAGCTTCCAAGAAGTTGCAGCTCCCAGAAACAGCAGGGGTCAAATTGCCATCTTCTCTTCCTGAAACATTCCTGGAGTTCCCCCTTCTTTCAACTCTTCCATAGACAGGTTTTTAATTGCTTGGATATAAGATAATATGGACATACGGTTCATAGAGAGATTAGCTCCTTGCTCATTGGGGGACAGGACTGGGCCTCTGCTCACAGGCACAGAATACCTGTGAGATCCGGAGTTCTGCACTGATTTGACAGAGCCTCCTTCCCATCTTATGTGCAGCTGTCCTCAGTCAAGGAATTAAGGTAAAATAATTCCTGAGTATTGGATTGGACCTACCAAGTGCTCTGATTGAAGATAAACACAAAATCTAAGTTTTCAACTGTAGAAAATTAAGTTTAAAGACGCTGTGTCTGGGGGCAAGGTCATGATCAATGCTAAACATTAGCTGAACATTAAAAGCCTACCACAAATTCAGCTGCAGCACAGAGGCTACACACAGCTGGTAGGATGGCAAAATGTTATTTCTGGAGTTGAATCAGCAAGGAAGATACTAAAGTAACAACAAACAACAGAATGGAAGAATGCTGGTAAAAAGACATTTGTTTCAAATTGAGAACACTGTGAGGGCACAGAACCAGCATAACAAAACCAGGCTTTTTCCTCCAACTTATGTACTAGGGTTTAGGAACACTAGGATACACCATAAAATAGCAAATAAGAGACCTTCATCTATACAGCTGATGATTCAGAATAACTCGTTTCCCCAGACCAAAGGAAGTTATAAACGTAACTACTACAGGGAAAAATGTAAACAAACGGAATTAAAATTTGGAATTGTCTCAAGTATTTTTACACAGATAAAGTCAGAAATAAAATAAAAGATAATGCTGGCTTAAAGTGTAAGCTGATGCACTGGTAACATGAAATGATTCAAAATACTAGGAAAGAGTAGCTAGAATTGAGCAAAAGCAAAAAAAGATTGCATTTATTAGGAATGGCAATGCTGTAACATCATAGAGGATGGATGGGTGGATCATGCTCTGAGCTGCCCTTCAAAGGAATGGCTTTCTTACCACTTACTGTACTTTCAGGACTCCAGGGCCATTAGACTCAGCAGGGTAAAGTTAGCTTTTGTGACTCTGGAACCACCCTAAACTAGCATAAAAGAACAAACTTGCTTTTGAACTTGCAGGGAGCTACTTCTGTTCACTACTAAGACTCCTACTCTTTCCTTTCCAAATCAAAATCAAATTTTAAAAAAAGTACTTCAAAAGGAAAACAGGACCCCATTTTCTAGGATCTCTAAAAGAACATGTGCTATTAGGCTACAAACATATGCCTAATACAGTCTAACCCCCTGCAAAAAGGGATGTTCCTTGTTAATAAAGGGTTGTGCTCCTAGCCCAAGGGTCATCCAAAGTCTGTCTAGGTTGCAATGACACACAGCAGAAGCTTAGGTAGAAGTGCTGACCCCAGAGGTGTGCAGCAGATCTGCAATCCAGCACACCAGCAAAGACACCACATTCAAAAAACACAGCAGGCCCTGGAAATAGAACTGCCTCACCTAACCCTGCTCCCCTGCAGTGCTCTGTCCTGTCCTATCTTGGGGATATATCAGGTATATTTGTCTGACAGTACCTGTATCTCCCATGCTGCTGTCAGCTATGAGATACCTGAGCAGAGGTAAACAGTACCAGTATTTGCAATGACAGCAAATAAAATCACTCCTTTTTGGTGTTAATGTCAAAATTCCTAGAGAGCGCAGGATTGACTTAAAAACTTTGAAAAGATTCTAATTACTACCGTGTCCAAGAAAAGAAACAATTTCAAATCCAGGATGGGCAAGTTGATCTTTACATTTCTTTAAAATACTTTAAATACATTTAATAACTTAAGTTTCACCAGCTACAGCAGCCACTTGCTCTCATGCCTACTGTAACCTGTGAGAGTTACAAAGTATCAAGAGGCTCTGACTGCAGTGAGATTTGAGGCGAACCAGAGGAGGAGATAAAAGTTTTACAGGTAGCTCAACAGCACCCTGGGAAAAAAAAAAAGGCCTCCAAAGCCATCTCCTCTAATGAACTGCCACTGACAGTAATTTGTGGAATGGCCAGTTTCAGAAGAACCTTGTAATGTAACAGCTGAAGAATTTAATTAAATATTAAATTCTTCTCATGGGACTTGGCAAATACTTATGGTTGCCTGAAGACCAGATCCAGAACATCATCATGAATGGCAACTCCACCAAGACCGTGGAAAATTGATACAGTCCTGGCATCTTCAGCCAGTTTTCACTTGCTTAAGGCTCTAAGTAATAAAAATTGGCCAGTTGAAAAGGAGTGAAGAAAAGATGATGTGGGCCACTCTCCCTTCTGAAGAGGTCCCCATACCTAACCCAGCGGATTCAGCTAAGAGAGAATGTTGAGAGATGCCTCTGAAAAAACAGGGAGCTTTAACTGACCCCTGATCCAGGACATGCTTCTCATTCCTTTTCACAAAGATGAGAAAGCCCTAGCTGCCATGCAGAAGCTGGACACGCATTTAATACAAGACTAGTAAGTGTCTTGCACTGAATTCTCAGAGGGTCAGAAGGGTTTTCAAGAAAATCCTTCTGGAGTCATTCATTGCAATTCCCAATTTCAGTTCTCTATCACTTGCAGACAGTTACTTATCCAGACAATTCCAGTTACTGATATCAATCTGCACATTTAGTATACTGATATTTCCTTATATTTGTTTAACACTGCTTTTTTAAACTGGGGTCATTGTAGGAGAAATGGGAACCACAAATACCTAACAGGTGCAAAAAATAAGCAGTAGCAATAAAAATTAGGTTACTCATCTCTTTTCTTGATCCAACAGGTGACCATTTTCATTGCAAGAAACTTTTCAAATCTGGTCTCCTACACTCAAAAACATTTCCTTTAGCCTGGAAGCAAGACAGCCTCCTCAAAGCTGGCAAGCAGTGAAACTAGAAGTGGAACCACTGTGATCCTGTGGAAGTTTTCAGAAGATGAGACTGTAAATATACCCTTCAAGTGAGCTTGTGCTACTACGGTAAAAATCTTAGTAAGCTAACTTCTCCCAGAATCTAAGGACAGGAGGTTAACCCATACTTGATATAATAATTGGCAGCTGGTTATAACCAGGTTTGGGACACCAAAGGGGATCCGAGCTCAAAGCCTGAGTTCTAATCAGTCTAAAAAGTGTCCCCCTCCCAGCATTTTAATGGTGACTAAATCAGAAGATTATGGGGATACAGAAGCATAGTGGAGTCACAATATTAGTAATTAAATATGAAAAACGTGCTATTTACTAGGAAAAATTTAAATTTCATAATTTGATTTTATTTGGTTAAATAGAAATAAATTTGTAACATTCTAGTGATGTACTGTATAGATGTATAGTTGACTAAAGCAAATGCAATGAATATGACACAGTATGACATATTTCATTAATGGGAAACACTGTAAAACCTACCAGTTTAACAAAAAGACCCACAAAACAAAACCAAAACCACAAAACACTTGCTCTTGAGATGAAGTATGAACAATCTTTAGCAGTTACAGACATAGATGTGACTTTAGTGTTACACTACCACAGATGGCTTTTCAAAATTCATTTTTACATTAGGAGTTGTGACAAGCAATTTTTTTATTCTAAATATTTTTCCAGAACAATGCCTGAGAAAACATCTCTCAGATTCTTACTGAACTCTTGATCCTTTAATGCAAACACACTTTGGATAATGGCAATTGTGACTCAGTGCTGACAATGAGCAGACTCCCTAAATGCAGAGCCCTTGACTTNCTACACTACACACAGATTCCATTTCCTCTCTTCACAGAGTTTGTCATGCATTCCTACCAATTCCATTCCCCCTCGTTTACTATCCTTTCCTTCCTGAGCAAAACTGCCAGCCCAATTCCCTGACCTGCCTCCACAGGACCCCTGCCTTGTGCTCTTTATGCCCTGCCACCAAATGAAACCCCCCGTCTTTCTTTCTTTTCTTCTTTTCAGAGGAGAGAGAATTCAAGAACTATTGTGAAAAACACAGGCTATGTGTGATCCAAAGATTAGAAATACAAACCAGTAAGTTCTGGCAAAAGACAGGCCTCTTTTCCTATAGATTTTGCTGTTGGTGATAGGAAGTAAATGTAAGCAGTGAAGGAAAAGTGAAGCTCTAGTGGCTCATTAACAGAAGTTATGTTGTTTCAGTTATCCTGAAAAAATGCAGTGTTAGGTCCTTCCCCAGCACATCAGTGATACCTGCATGAGGAAATAGATACTTTGCACCCTGATCAGAAAAAATCTGTGCCCATATCTATCAAATATATGTGAAAAAAACAGCACTAAACCCCACACAATTCCTTTATAAGACCAGCTCTCCAATGGAATAATACCACAAGAAGATGTATTTTGGGGTGAAGGACTGAGCATAATTGATGGGAGTTTTTAAGTGTTTTCAAAGACTAACAAATCAAGAGCCACGTATTTTGGGCAGGTCAAAACAAACTGTCTAGATAGAGCATGACAGGTGCACCTTTCCTAATGGCTAGAGACCCAGCCTTGGAACAGGAGGATCTGCTTCACTATGGCTTGTTGCCTAACGTTCCCAAGGTCATTTGTCATGACACTTTACAAATAAAACACATAGTATTTGATTCACTTCCCACATTCACACCAGTGTAAACCAGAGTTAGAGTGAAGTTTACAAAGCTGTGGAGGAAAATTGAACCTTTGCCCCCAAAGAAGAGGCTGATGGTGTTAAATGCTTATTTAAACTTGGTCCAGTCATTAAAACACCTCTGATCAGGCTCTTCTGCAAGTAAAATTAGAAAGTTTCTTTACAATCTACTATCTTGAATCAGAATTTAAGATTAGTCAGATTTATTATTATTTTGATGTCATTCTTGGGGAACAAGGTAGGTTGAGCTGGCAAAAAGATACATAAAGACTTTGGCCTCCAGGCTGAGCAGCCTGAGCAGAACCCAAGCTGAGTAACATGGCTGAAAAGTTGTCTGCAAAGAAAAGAAAATCTGAACTGTCCTTTCCCCTCAAAAACTACAAACAAGCAGGCAGCCTCAATCCTGTTCCTAGCTGGCAGCAATAGGAATTTTTGCAAAGACTGGCAGGAGCAGAAATCTCTCTCTCTGAGTTTTTTTAGGTCAAAGCTAAGGTTCACCAGCTGGAAATGAGTACTGGAAATCTTACACTGCTGCTGACTTTCTAGAAAAAAAAAAGAGATTTCATTCAGAAATCTGACAGTCTGGCACTGTTTATATAAGCAGCGATGTCACAACAAAGCCTATACAGAACCTCCTTGTAGTTAGCAAATGGCTTAAATGCATTAGTATTACTTCACTGGTGTAGACTGCTAACCTGGAATTACCACACAACCTAGTAAGACCTTACTCCTGTGCAGCTCAATGCCATTGGTAAGCGCAAGTGAGATACACCAATGTATGCTCCCTGACAGAAGCACAGCTCAACCACCCCGAGCTATGGCACAGCAAACAGCCTTCCTTGTGCCTTGCAACACTGCAGTTACTCATGCACACCCCTCAGTACTGTTAAAGGCAGTATTGCACGCAAGGAGAGGGGCTACAACAGCAGCACTTTATCTACTCTTTTGTAAAGCATAAACTTTTTTTTAGTACCATGGTAGTTGCACAGGGAGCATTCCAAACATGGCTTGAGAAGCTTACGTCTTGGTATTCACAGAAACAGCTTGCTGGCCGTAAGGCAACACGAGCCAGATACACTGCAGGGAATTTTTTTGCCTGGGTATCACTGACTTGTCAGGTGGGACCCTGAGCACTACAAGGCAAACAGCTTTGCTGTAGGATTCACCCTCACAGATAAGCTCAAGCAGCCCACACTTCCTCAGGAGGGCATGGCTGTGACTTCCAGGCCCGGCTGTAATCAAGTTGAACTTTTTCCCACCAGACACCTGAACACTGGGAAAATGCCACCCAGCCCATGAGAAGCCTGGACTAGACAACTTTACAGCAGTGTGTCTCTGGGTCCCACCTCAACGACGGCCCCCAAACCCTCGTGCTGGGCGAGGGCCGGTAAACGGCTCTGCCCATCGCTGGAAGAGATGCCGACATCCATTTTGGGAGTGGGAGAGCCCAGCACTGATGGCAAAGTTTGGGGCCCTGTCCGAAGTTTGGGGGCAGCGCAAGACGTGCACAGAGAGGGCTGACTAACACACACGTACAAATACACGGCGGCTGAGCTGTGAGGTCCGCGCCGCTGACTGGGCGAGCAGTGCCGGGCGCCCCTCGCCCCACCGGCGGCGGAGCGGCCACTGTGCGCCCCCGAGGCCGCGCACCGCGACAGGCCCGAGCGGGACATAGAACGAGGAGCAAGTTCGTGTCGCACAAAACTCCTTCCCGGGGACTGGGGCAGGGCAGGCCCGGCGTGGTCCCCGCCGAGC
>VXBC01012116.1:302125-347097 GCA_013399945.1 Ploceus nigricollis
TGCGCCCTCCGCCCGCCCCCAGCCCCGGCGGGCCCCGGCACCCCGCGCTCACCTGCCCCCGCAGGGCCGGGGCCGGGCTTCGCCGCACTGCGAGGCCTTGGCACCGCGGAGGAGGCAGCCCCGACCTGGGGAGCGCGGAGAGCAGCGGCGCGGGGGCTGTGCCGGTCCGTGAGTGGGGCTGAGATCGGCCTGGCGAATGTGCTTTGCCCACTCGGAGCTGCTCCCGAGAGCCGATGTCTGCACCACTCCTTGCGCGCCTGGAGAGNAGAGCCGCTGTCTGCACCGCTCCTTGCGCGCCTGGAGAGAGCGGGCTGCGGGCAGCGAGACTTCAGGCAAGGAAAAGGGCTGGCAGAAATACAGGGAGAAGGGGGCAGCCACCACAGCACACCAGAGAAGAGGCTTGATTTTATTTCCCCCATCTGCTGTTACTCATCTCACTCTAGCTTGGACCACTAACTCTCCAACGTATTTCCCCTCTCACCTTTCCCCTCCGAGAGAGCTGTTTTTAGAGTAAGGTAAAAACTCATAAAGAAGATTTATGTGAATATTTAATTCTGTCTAGAATTAGGGCAAATAACTGATGCAGTTGCTGGGAGCTGCCTGGAGGGAGGCTGCAGGAACGAGGACCAGGGAGTGCAGCTGTGAAGGTTCAGCCATGGAGGTTCCATGGTGTATCCATGAAACTTCCTCCTTCCCCAGGTGGGCACAAACCCTCCTCTCCTTACACAGTGCCAGGGCTCAGCCACATAAAACCCTGGGATAAGTTTCTGTTTCTGTGCCTTTCCAACCAAAATCAACTGTCTTTGGTTTTGTCACCATTAAAAATATTTATCTTGTTGCCATGTTTCAGGTTTGCACATCCCTTAGAGAAGGCAGAACTAGACAGAAAAAAATGTAAAAAAAAAGGCAGAAACAAAAAAAAAGCTTATGCAAATTAAGATTAAAGTGAAAAGTGTTTCTTCCTTTAAATTAGAAATTAATAGACAAATAAAAGGGAGAGAAATCAAAGAAATCAATTTCTGACCATCTACAGCATTAAAAAGATAACATTCAAATCTTTATCACAAAGTAATCAGAAGTTTATTGTTCATTAATAAAAGATTTCTGAGTTTAATCCACAATCTAACTTATTTTGTAAAAATCTGTTTTCTTGATTGGCTCAAGTAAAACAAACCAAGAATTTTTAAATCTATGCAAAAGCCAGGTAGAAGCATCAGAACTTGAAGCAATCATCTTCCTACCTGATTTGCAAGACTGCAGTAACAAAATTCATCAGGCTCAGAAACAAAACTAGATTTTTGAGGGGGCAAAGATCTATACCTTTTTGCTACACAACTAAGTTCTAATTAATCTTTTTGTATGAGAGTTATAACATTAGTAATAGCAAATATAATTTAAAAAAACAACAGCTAAGTCAGGACCAGAATGAGTCTAGACTTCATACTGCCTGCAGTATCTGCTATTATATGAGAATTATTTTTTTAAATTATTACCTGATACCAAGAGGCAGATCAGTTCTGAGCAAAAAAAAAAAACACGTAGCCTGACACAATTCCCAAGCATAGTGGAGGAACACTCTAAAAGCACAGAGCCCAGGTGAATTTTGGTAGTAAGCTTGCATAGTGTAGATAATTTACACACCAAATACACATCATGACACCTAGTGGCAGAGCTGCATTGTGAGTATCTAAGTGATAGCCAGATTTTATTCATACTAACAGAACACTAATATGACATTTACAACTTGTTGAAACACATGTTGGGAACTCAGCATTTGCTGTGAGAGTTTTATACATACCCTGTATTCAGCAGTGGTAGCTTGTTAATCCTCCCCTTCTCATTCTTCCATGGTTTTGTTTTCTGATTCTGAGATTCCTTACCCCTTAATTTAATTTAAGAACTGAGGACAGAAATACACAGTATAATACAATTTCTTTTGTAGTCTTCTGATGTAATGTAGCAATGGATAATAATGCAAGTACTTTTCATTAGGCCACTGCAAATTTTTGTGTGAGTAAAGTTCATTCAGATGCTGAATCATGATGGTGGTATCCACAGAAGTTTGTGGGGGTTTTTTCATGTTTGTTCTTGGTTTTTTCCTTCATAATTTTATGTCATGTCATTTTTGCTTTACTTACTATGAGTAGTTTGAGGAACAACCCTACAGTATAGCACATACTTAGCATTGGCACACCCAGAGAAAAATGCATCTAATGAACATCAGCATCAGATTAAGAGGGGGGTTTTGTGAACTTTCTGCAGTAGACAGGTGTAATTCCAACAAGCTTCTAAAATCTCCAATCTGTGCTATTATTTCAATACCTAACATTTTTATAATGTTGCTATTACTTAACAGCTAAAACTTTAGTTTAAAAACGTATCCTGAGATACATGTATAAACTCAGAAGTCTTGTATCTTGATATACATTTTGTGGTGCAAACAGAATGTAGCTGGAAGAAAACTGAATACAAAAGAGCAGATTTTATCCCAAAACTTACCATGTGCGTATATATATATATTTTATAAAACAAAGGTTAATATATTTTATAATACTTTTAAGTCCATGGGTGTATTTTGCTTTTTTACGGTTTCCTGTATGATTGGAGCTTTACATGTATGAACAACTAAATTGCATTACTAGTCACTTCTTTAAGATTTACTGCACCCTTATGTTTGAGGGTCTTTTTCCTGCTACTGCTGAGATACAGGATAAAGGTGAGTCAGTACCTCCAGTAAAAGCAGCTTAATACAACCTAAAAAGGTCTCAGGTTTTGAAAATAAGATGCATAATTTGTATGTACTCTTTCACCCTACTCCATTATTAAATAACAAGAGTGTCACAACTTGCCCAACAATCTAGTTTCAGTATACAAGTTGTTAATAGTAGTGATTAATTCAGTATGCAGTTTGAAAATAACAATAAGCCACATTAATGCCTAAATGACTGCATAAATACCTAAGTGGGGGAAAGGATTGAGTTATTCTATTTGAACGGTACACATGAGTGCAGGACACTTGAAGATACTTGGTCTTGTAATTTTTAACTTCAGATTCAGAAAAAAATAAATCAGCACTTTCACACTGACTTGCAAAAAATCATAATATTCTAATTTTTACTAATATATTTTATTATTAGAATTGTAGTTTTAACAGAAACCATCAAGAAATGAGTTTCCACCCCTCAATACACTTTGGTGTAACAAACTAAACCAAAAATAAATCCCCAAAGAAAATGCCCAATGATGTATTTAGGAAGTAGGAGATTTGCAGAACTGATTGGAAAGGAGTTCTGAAGGTCTGCTCCACCACCCTCCCTGCCACCTCAAAGTAGGACCAACTTTAAAGCTGGATCTGACCTTCAAGTTAGCAGGTTCCTTGGTTTCCTTTAGAAAATTTCCAAGACTGGATATTTTACAGCCTCTTCCAGAATTCTGTTTCAGAGTATTAGTATTATCTTTGTAACGGTACTATTTATTTATTTATTTAAGAACTTGAATGATATTTGATACTGAAGTTGAAACCATAATGAAGCTAATAGAGAGCTCATAAAATACCAATAAGAAGTTAATAATGCAATATTTACATTAGTCAGTCATTCAACTGAATAAAAGTCTCTAATAGCTTAGTACCAGAAGAATGAGTCACTTAATTTTTTTAATAATATTTTTTCAATCATTAAAAGCAAAACCTAGGAGTTTGGGATTATATTTGATTAAAACCCAGTATTATTAATGAACCAACATCTAGTCACACCATTGCTCTCCCCAATTACAGGTGCAGAAGTGTGACTATAAAAGTAGGTCTTTAACTACAATGCATGACAAATTACTAAATCAATTTATCACTAGGTAGTACGTGGAATGAGAGGCATGAACAAACCAAGACAAAACAAACTGCAAGTAAATAGTGTGAAGAGCTTTCTCAGGTAATGGAAACCACTTACTCTTCATGCTCCAACGAGGACTCACAAGCAATGAATTTTAACAACTCACATTAACACACTGTCTTTGATGATTCATGTCTAAAATGTGAATTCCCTAAACCAGATGAATCACACGATCACTTCAAGAATCTAAATTAAGTGAACTAGAACTTGCACTTATCAGCATATATTGAATTCCATCACTGTTGGTATAAAGGACATTGAGAAACCTCTAGGTCCTCATCCCTTTAACAAGTATCATTTTTTTAGAACACAAAGTGAACCCAACCAAAAAGATGTGCTGATTTTGCAATTACCAGCCTTCATCTAGGTCTCCTATCATTAAGGTATCAATGCTGTTTCTTTACTAATTGACCCACTGCCCTGAATTTAGATTGCTTTGCAGGTAGCATTGTATTTCCCAGCAATCGCTTGTTGCCATTGCTTTCATATGTCAGTGCTGGGAATAGTAAAGCCATGTGTAAATAAATGCTTTACCCTTCTAATAATTCCAGTGAAACTTTAAAATTATACTGGTAAATTATTTTAAGTAAGTACTAGAAGTTTTACTGCACATTCAAAAAACTTCATTAATTATCATAGTTCATGTATCCAAAACTGCATAAAAGATAACCCCAATTCCCTAGTTTTAATTTGTACATTTAATTTGTGACAGATATTTCCATAATTTTCCATTTATTTTTGACAGAAAGTACTGTAAAAGCTTTCTGTACAGCCATCTCACCTTCTTACAACTACAGAAAATATGATGTTGCATATTTATGCCTATTAGTTAATACATATAGTTACTGCATAAACTTTATGTATATGCACAGATACTTCACACAAGTTCATCCCCCATTATGAACATTGGAAGTTTCTCAAATATCCTATGTGATTTCCAGATTAAAAAAACAAACAAACAAACAAAAACCAACCAAACAAAAAACCAACAATATTTTGATTACTTCTTTAAAGCACAGAGCATAGAATGGTAGAAGAAAACCAGGAAAATTCAGGTCAGCCAGGGATACACATCTCATGACTACAGCAATGAAGACAAAGGTAACTACAGTTTGGTAAATCAGCAAGAATAATAACAGAACTAGCAAGCTGAAGATCATGGTGTATTGGTTTTCAATTACAAAGCACACAGACATTTAGAAATGGTCCATTTCTGCATTAGTAGGCATTGCCACCTGATCACACTACACTGGCTTTGCTCAGGAGAGAAGTGTGGAAAAGCCAAAGTGTAATTACAGGTCGAGGAAGCAATAGATTCTATAAGATGAAATTCCTGTTTACAAGCCTGGGGTTTTGGGGGGTTTTGCTTTACTGATAGCATTCTGACTACATAAAAGGCCTTCAAACAAGTCCAAACAAAATGCTCTTTCCACTGATGGTGTTGTATGAGAGGATCACACAAATCTTGAAATGCTTTGGATTCTCATTAGTGCCTCTCAGTGCAGGTAAGATTACAGGAACACTTCAAACATAACCAAAGTGACATCAGTAATGTGACCAGTTTGTACATCCATGTTCCATACTAGCCACATTTATTTGCAGTCATGCTCATGAGAGAACGTACCTAATCATATCTATTGCCACCCTTACAAGTAGCAGACTAGATGCCAGAGAAAGCAGGGATTAGGCCTTTTACATCTTGAAGTTGAGGCCAGTGTTGGACATGAAAATTAAGTATTTTGTTTTTCTTTTATCAAATGCATATATAAATCAGTAATGCACTGGGTTCCATAGTGAACTTAAAAGTGTAGCAAAGAAACAGATAAAACTGTTCCAAAATTTTCAAATCAGTCTGTAAAGATGCAGTGCCCTGTAATTTGTTTATGCTTTGTCTTAATATGGCTGTGAAGAATCAAAACATTGTCAGACATGGAGATGTCTCCCTAATTTCTATGAAGGCATGTGGGCACTGTTAGTGTTTAAACTTTCAGAGAAATTCAGAGATGTATAGATCTGCCATAGGCCTTGCCTATTTAAACATTTTTATTTATTGTTCCAGGTAATAGATTGGTCCCATTATCTCATTAAATAAACACTGAACATCTCAAATTATGTGGGGGTTTACTCTTGCTGAAATTGTCAAATTCAGCAACATTGAACTATCACAAAACTAGTGCTTTTGGTAAATTATTGGATGGCTGGGAAAGGTCTGGTTCAATGATGTGTTATACAGCAACATTTTAGCAAAAATATCCAGTTAGGGCATTTGTGTCAATTCTCAAAATATCCTAGAGCTCCTATAACTCCAAAACTCCCATTGTCCTGGCATAGCTAGGACATAATGGTAACTGATGATTTGGTGACAATGCAGGATAAGGTGGGACAGTTTTATTTTATCGTTAATGGGAGAATGTTGCACTGACTGCTCATTTAAAAAAATATTACGAAGTTAGAACTGCTGCAAATCTTACTGTCTACTGTATTACACCTTCATATAGCAATAAAATCTAGTCCAGCTATTTTTGTCAGTTTATGTACATGACAATATTTGTACTTCATTACAGCCAGTAATTTATAATTTTGTCACCAGACTCAAAAAAACTTAACTAAGAGGTGGGGTCCTAATTTTGGAAGGACTGTAAAACAATGTGAAGCCAAACAACTTTAACCAACTTCATCTAATACTGATATGATTTGCCTCACTCAAATACATTGTTACACTATTTGTTCATTGCTGTCCTCTGAGAAAGACAACAGTGCTTGTTGCTATAACATGCATAATATACAGCAAACTTCTTGCACAGTAAACCTCTTGGAAATGGGTATTTTGTAGGTGAAACTGAGGACTTCAATTACACTTGATGTAACATGCATGGATTCTGTATTTTCAGCTAATGTAATACCTGCTGCTTACTCAATTACACTCCACCTGTTTTCAAGCTGTCTTTTGTTATGGTCCCAAGAAGTAGCAGGGATCTTGGTGCTCTAAGGGCTGTCACTTAAAAAATTGGGCAAACTGAGAATGAAGCTTGTGTGTGCTGGCAAGAGATAGTACTAACAGCAGATTGGAATTGGATGGAGCATTGGTAATCCTCTAAAAATAAACATCATTTGAGTGACAATGCTGCCAGTTGCCCTTGCTTTTACTGTTTCCATTCATGAGATTCTATACTTAGAAGCGTATGTATGCAATGCTTTATTACCATTCCTACTGACCACAAAAAGCCCTTTATGTTGTGTACTGAGTCATGTTTGCAGTACTAGTAACTTCTGAACCTTTCTTTTTCTGGTGCTGGGAGAGGGGGAAACCCTTTTTTCTGTATGAATGTTGGCTACAGACGATTTCTATTTTCTGCTCTTGCAGTTTGGCTTCATGTAAGTCTAAGGCAGTTCTTGCTCCAAGAGAATAATAATTTAAGAAATTACTGGTTTAATACAGATTTAATTTACTGTATAAATCCTTAAGTAATTTTTTTACTTCTACAGAATGGTAAAAATACAGGTCCTTTTCAACTTGTTGCAGAATTGTTCCACTGTCCTACAATAAAAGGTAGTTAGCACTGTAACTTAATAGAGATTGATGGGAAGCATACAAACTATGCAGAATGGGAAGCATCTTTCTACTGGTTGAATTCTTTGGACTAGTTGTGTCCTTTGATCTCTGTATCTGTATCAGGTAAATTTAATGTCAGTACAAGAATGTGTTTAGAAAAAAGAAAAACAAAGTCAAAAAAAAACCACCTTAGATTAAAAAACTGGAATTTGAAAGGAGCGTTTTGTAAGATTTTGTAAGTTTTAAATTCCAGTCAAAAGCTAGCAAGTTCTCACTTCATTTTATCCACATTATTTTTAATGCAGTACTTTGCTTTAAAAAAACCCATAAAGAATGAAAATGTAAATGTTGATGGAATATTGCTCTTTTAAATGAATTAATAAGGTGTTTGATACTATATAAAGTAAGGTAAAACATATAAAGATTGATATACACTAAAATAAACTCAAATAATGCAAGGCCTAAGCAAGATTAGTACCCACCTTTGCATGTACCTACACATATAACTACTGTTGAGACCAAACACAAGAAATAAACTCTATGACAGAGAAAAAGAGCATTCTGGTGCAGACCATGCAGGAAGACTCCTTTCCAGAGGCCAAATTCTGCCATAATACTTTGCAAATATAAGAAAGAAAGAATTAAGTAAATGCTTTACCATGTGACAAACTCTCAATAGTGACAGGACCCATTTCTCAAAATCAAGTACCAGTGCATTAATAGCTGCCTTGAAGTACACAAAAAACCATCTCACCACAAAACAGTATGGAATCGCCTTATGCAGAGATCACCACAAATTTTCCAATTAGATCTTTGGTTTACTACAAAGAAAACCCTGAGATATTAAACTTGGTGTGCAGGGATGCTCCAGACTGAGCCGGCTGGCACAAGACAATTCTTGTTTTACTTACCCAGGTACATTCCAGTACTGAATAAAAAGTTCAGATGGATTTACATTTCAGAAATCATTCAAGAAGACCTAAGCCTTACCATATTGCATGCTACAGTACTAATGTAAGGAAACTTGCCTTCTGGATATTTATACCAATATCCAAATGGCAAGCCTTTATAATGTTCACTTCCAAAAAGTGTTGTACAGAAATGAGTTCAAAAACCCTCAACATTACAAGGTAGCTGATGGGAAACATAAAGAAGTAGATGATGTATTTAATTGAGTGTAACAACAATCCATAGAAGCTTTTAGGGAAAAGAATTACAGGCTTTTCTGTACAGCATTCCCCAATAGTACCCAAGATACCAGGAAGACATAAGTAGTGACTAGATACTATTTAGTCTATTCTTACAGACTAAAGAAAGGAAGCTAACAGAAGAAATTTTCAGAATTAAAAAACACATGAACTACTATATCCAGTCTATTTTCCACCTGCAAGACTTCAAAATCGCGTCAGGCACAGTATGAAATCTACTTTGCTGTTTATTAGGGTTTCTGGTAAAACTATTGCAAAGGAAAAAAGAAACCTATTACCTCAGTTCATGGAGAGGGCTACCCATTCTCTTTTTCTTAATATAGCACATCTCAACAAACTGCTACTGACTGTCATACAGGACCTTGATCCTTCAGTTGTATCATGACCATAGTTGCATTGCATTTGCCTTTCTGCAGCTTTGAAGAACTTAGTAACATAAGAATTATAGATTGGTGCAATTACTGATGTCGTTTTAAAAGCAAGCAAACAAATAAAAAAACAACAACAAAAAACAAACTAAAAAAACCCACAAAAAACACCACCAAAAAACAATCCCAAAAACACAGAAACCCAAAACACCATGCCACCAGCCACTGATTTTTAGAGAATCTTCAGGATGCTATCAAATGCGATCAAGAACTGATTGTTCTCCCTCCTGCCCTACTTAGTGAGCATAGCTTATCTCCATGTGGTATCCTCATTGTTGGTCAATACAGTTTGAAGGCGCATTTGAAAAATCATTCCTAATACAGAACTGTCTGGATTATTATTATTTAAGGAACACAAAGTCACTTCTTACTCCAGCGTAACACTTAAGATAGTAGTTACTGCCTGGGGCAGATGACAACACATAGATATTTAAGAGATTAAAAGAGTTATAGTCCAAAGTGTAATACAGAAGATACCAGTGGCAAGATGATGCCCCCAAATTCTCCCCTCACCTTAAGCCCCACAAATTTAAAACCTTATGCATATATTTAGGCTTGATATACTGTAAGTCATCTGGAATTTGATGACTTATCTTTGTCACTTAGTTATGTATACAATCTATACTGCATCTTCCGAAGTTCTGCTCTTCAATAAATTGTCTACACCACATAAATACTTTATAAGTACTTTATTCTGTGCATGTGAAACATAGCTAATAATATGTCTGTTTCTGCAGACATATAGACAATTTAGAGAATGAGAGACTGAAGAGCTATTCAAACTTCATCACCAGTCAGAGTAGCAGCTGTCACACCCTCTTCACTGACCCAGCACAAATAAATACAGATAAAAACCACCAGGTTTCATCCATTCCTTGAACAAGACCTTCAGAGAAAGGGATGACGTGGCAACCAGTGTGGTTTTGTCTTGAAAACCTCCTACCAGAGTGCAAGAATCCTGTTCTTGAAGTATACAATAGACAAATGAGACCTCTGTGACTTGGGACACAAGTGTTGTCTGTGTTAGATGACTGTAAACACATCTGGCTAATCTCAAGAACATTATTTGTAACATTATTACCTTCCTTCTGGAAAATAACTGTCATTTTCTAAACAGTTTCATCACATCTGTAACTATATTTGATTAAGGTTTGACAACAGTGATCTGATAAAAAGTTAACTAAAAATATCCTCACAGAACAATGACTACAGACTTGCTACATTTAAAAAAACCAAAAACAAACAAACAAAGAAACAACAACAAAAAACCACCCACCACAATACAAAACGCCAACCTGTTCCTGAGCACTAAAACACAAGCCATCTAAATGGAGAGGTAACAGATGACTTGAATGTTTTGGAACAACTTCAGATTTTTTTTACTGGAAAACAGAGTTAAAAAAATATAGAAGAGTCCCCTCTCATAGACTGTTATAGGCAGTTCAGACCTCCAGCTCTCAGGCTTCTCATACCACATTACTCAGCTTCTGCATAACACAAGGTTGCCAATATTTTACATAATACTTTATTATGCAGAAAATTCTAAAGATACAAATCATGTTTTAGCCCCCACCTTCCAAACCCCAGCTACACAAAGCTTTCAATTTTTTGCACTAGCTCTGAAACTATTGCTTATGCAGCAAGTTGATCTCATTTGCTAATTGAGAAGACAGATTTTCACTTTTTCATTAGTCAGTTTCCTACTGGTTTACCATGTTAAATCATCTCAGCGCAGACTCAAGAATAAAGTTAGATGCAAGGTAGGAATGTAAATCATTAGACTGGAAAGGAAGGAGTACAAATTCTTCTTTCTCTGGTAATAGCAGAAACCATGCTTGATTTTATCTTTAAGGATTAAATGCCCTGAAGAACTGCATTAGCAGCATCCAGATAATATTGTAGTCCTGGGAAGAAAAAGGGCCCAGAATGTTCATCTCAACAGACCTAACCCTGACCTACTTGGCACAAAGCACTTCAAAGGGTTTGAAGAAAACAGGTTCCCCAGTTGCTGAAGGCAGGACAAAAGTTTTAGGGTCTTACCATGGAGATTTTAAATAACAAAAAACAGGCCAGCATGAGGGAAGAACTGTGGTCAGTGTTGCAGGAATTCAGATTGTAACATCTTTCTTTGAGACCAACATTATGGTTTTCAACTCTTCACTGGATTCCTATTCAGAAGAGTCTCTTGTAAGCCACTCCTTCACCAGCAGAGGTCAAGAGAAAAATGTCACTTCAAAAGACAAAGTTACACTGCACATAGTACGTATGCAAAGTAGAGGGAGTTAAATACAATCTAACCTTCTACCACTGACTCACACATTAAAACTCCTATGAAGTATTAGAGACTATGGACACAAGCTTATAAACCCAATCTCTAGACTTATATACACGGCACAGTCAATTGATTTTGCATTTAATTTTTCATTTTTAAATACAAAATAATTATCTGAATGAAACCTATATGGTTTTGCCTACATACTTCAGAACAGAAATTACTTTGGAACCACAATGTTACTGAAATACTCTTACTTTGTAATTAAAAAAAAAAAATCACTTTAAGTAGCTGCAGAGAGAATTTGCTACATTAAATCAGCTGATCAAAATTCCTTTAACACTATTTTTAAGAGTACATAAAATCTGCAAGAAAAAGAAATGAAGAGTGAACGATTTTCCTGCACTGCTATATCAGTAAAATGAAATAAAAACAGAGACTAGGTACGTTTAAATTTGTATTTCTGAACTATATTTTATAGTAAAAGGTGGCTCATGATATTGCTACTCTCCAATTTTATAAAGGTATTTTAAAGCCAGGAAGTTTGGAAATGTATTATTAGTCCTAGAAACAACAGCCAACAAGTACCTGGCACACAAACCAAATCCAAAGTCTCTCTTCCCATGCTGCTGTGTGACTGCAGCTGAAGATGGAATATCACTAAGACAGCTTAATTCCCCTTACTCAGTTCAACACCCAACTATTCAGGTACCACTGTGTAAATCCAAACTGGACTGGGTGATATGGATTAAAAGTAACTGGTTTTAGAAGAAAATTCATTCAAACCTGTTCTTTAGAATGATCAGGATTTGTGAGCATACAAACACAACATAACGCTCAATTGCTCCACCAGAGGAGGCAAAAACTATACTGACTTCCTCCAAACCTTCAAACTCTATAGCTGCATTTTTGCAAATATTTTAATTTAATTAGGGTTTAATTAGGGGTTTTTCCCCCTCTCTTTTTAAAATATCATTAATTACTGACCTGGAAACTTTATGGTCTCCTTAAAGCATACCTTTAAATACAGTTCACATCTTAGGTTTTTGTCAGACTTTCAAAAAAAAGTAGTAAATTAAAAAAAAAAAAATCAACATTTATAATAATCATCACAATATAAAATATATGAATTTTAAAAACTTAATTTTTCATAAAAATACATGGTTTAGGTATGCAGTGCCTTGCCTTTTACAAAGCAGAAGACATCATCTCGTGAAAAACAAAACTGTACAAAACTGAAAGCAGTTATTGGTATGAGGCAGAGATTTGATTAAACAGTCCTGATAGATGCTGACAAAATAATAGAAACTCTCTTCCCACCACTGCAGGCAAACAAGAATCCTGCATCTGAAACTTCTCATCAAGTATTTTAAGTGCTTGTCAAATGGCAAAAAACAAAAAAAAAGAACTATTTGCTTATCTGTGAAAAATTAAAGCATTACATCTTAAGATTTTTTTTTTAATATATTAACTATTTCTTTCAGCTGTTACAACAGATACCCTCTGGAAAATGAGGTAACACCTTGCTGTTATGCAAATTCCTCCTCTAATATACGTCACAACATTTCAGAATTACTGGCAGCTTTGTCTTAAGAGTGGCTGAATGTCAGGAACTGTGTTTCTGCACTGCACCATGAAAAGGTCCACACGTATTTCCACTCAACGGTAGTAATCTATTTTAAAACAAGAATTTATTGTGTTATAGTATAAAGACACTAAACACAAAACATAGTGTTTAACAACATGAATATTGACACAAAATAAAAACAAGATAGTTTCAAGCCAATTCTGTAACTATTCCATGTGAGAAATTCCAAGTGAAATAAAGTTACATACACAGGGTCACCCTTGGGAAAGGATGGCACCACCTCCATCTAATTCAAGCCCTTTTTCAGGACATCATAGCATTGTCAGAATAGTTGCATTATCTTGAGGGCTTGAGTGGTATATAAGCTTTGTCTTGGCCCTCTCTAAATATAGGAGAACTTACCCACAGATCTACAAGAGAACCAATGAGGCATTTCTACTGTAAACTATAAGATCTGAGGTACATTCTCTTCTAATCTACCTTGCATTTTCTTGATCTAAGTATATTATAGGGGTGGGGGTTTATTAAAGAGCAGCATAAATTTGGTTATTTAACTTCACTATAGTCCATGTGACAGCACAGGTCAGTAAAATTTGTAATGCTTTGCACTACAACACCCATCTTCAACAAAATACATATGGTATGTCATGAAGCTTCTCTGAACCCATGTATTGTAGTTTCCCAAGCCATTATATGAAAAGATAACTGAATTTAAGATGTACTTAAGCCATTTCTTCAGACATTACCTGGTCATATTAATGTCTCTTTCCTGTGGACTATTTTGATAGGATCCACTATGTGAACCAGTAATACATGAATTTCTCAACTGTTTTAATTCATACAGAGCAGTGAACAAGACTATACAGATTAAGTATCAGATTACTGCTCGTTCATATGAACCATTTCCAAAACTAACCAGTTTGATGAGCTCACAACAATAAAATTTTGCTAAACAAAAAGTTTAGAGCGTAAGTATTTCTTTTGTTTAAAACAACTTTTTTTGGCTCTTAAAAGAAAATTAATTCAGTGTTTCCAAGGCTCATTGTGAAAATATATACACACATCAAATTTATATCCAAAGCTAGATTTTACCATTGAGTTTTAAAGGCCAAGAGATATTTTCAGTACAGTAGGAAAAAAAAAAGCAGTTCCTGAAGTATATTGTAGCCTCACTTCACTGCCAGTATCTACAGTTCTGATGGTGTACAAAATACTTCTCTGAAGCAAATCCATCTAAACTCTATCCACCCTGAGTTAAGCATCTATACTTTTTTAAAAGTGTTTTAAACAATAGGTAACAGAGAAGTATGTACAAGGCTATAAAACATCAGTTATCATACAGCAGATTAAAAAAAAAAATCAGTCTTTTCAGCCAATTTTCTGGTTTTTATTGTAGTTAGTCATTGTGGATTTGGTTTAGGGATTTTTTTTTTTTTGCTTTTGCTAGTTTTTACATCAAGCTATTACTTGATTTAGACATTCATGCATTAATTGCTTGAATTTTTTTTGATTGCAACAATAAGGCAACAGTAAAAAAAATTATAGAAATTTTGCATATGTGTAAAGGTATTTAGTTTATAAAAGTGCTTCCTAAAAAGACAACCTAATTGCAGTATCAAAATATTACAGAGTGCTGAGAACAACTGTCACTTCAGTAAATGTTGCTCCACAGAAAAATGCTTGATTTTAGGCTTTTCCTCCTTTTTTTTGGTAAAGAAAAGCCTAGAAAAATTGGCATGGCTACGTGGGACAAGCAAGTTAAGAAAATATACTTTAGTCTAAACTTAAATAAGAAGGTCCACACTTTTTTGTGAAAACTTTAAGCCTCTGTCAAAAATGTATTTTTTTTTCTTTTTATAATACAGGATTAAAAGACAAGATGATGCTTACAAGATAAAGAAATAATTTACATGAAAATATCTTCTGACAAAGCTTTTCAATCAAAATATTGTTT
The DNA here is from genome assembly GCA_013399945.1 of Ploceus nigricollis. Lineage (NCBI taxonomy): Eukaryota > Metazoa > Chordata > Aves > Passeriformes > Ploceidae > Ploceus > Ploceus nigricollis. Next base: position 317,016 of record VXBC01012116.1, read on the forward strand.
TGTAACATTCAAACATGACATACAACACAAAAGAAACAGTGAATACAAACAAAAAATGTTATATGGATTGCTTTCGAACACATAAATAAATGAAATATTGGTGTAGGCAGTAGGGCTCATGCTGATGGCTAGCAGGAAAAAACAGTGTGCAATCTATTTGGAAAAAGCTCTAAAGTACAAATTACAAGCCCAATTACGGACTGCAGCAAGTTCAGTTATATCACTGCCATCCTCTATCTCCAAAATAAATTCTTGTTTAAATCACTCATACCCTAAATTACTCATACCTTTGCTTCAGAGATATGAATAACTATATACAAAAAGTAGTTTTATTTCGCCATAGGGATAACATTGTACCTCTCTGCCAATGTCACTTGAAAAACCGCCCATGTCAAAACAATTTGACAGCAGATAAACAATTTAATAAATACGTAATGATCTTATTACAGTCCTTCAGGTAGGCATGTTAACTCATGCTGCTAGTTTTGTGGTCACAGTGCATAGAATCCAAATATAAAAGAATGGGCTGGATTTCAGGTAATTGTCAATCCCTTGCTTATATTCCAAATATATCCAAAACTTTCATAAGCTCAGTCATGTGTCAATCTTTTTTGTGGCAGGAGCTAAACCTTTCCCTGGTACAATGTCCATTGCCGGCAATGGATGCACCAAAACCGCCAAGGAGCTCAGTGTTATTGCACAATATATGAAGACCTGGAATTCTTCCAAAAGCTTAAAATAAAAATAATGGAATTATTCTGACATTTCTGGACACCTGCATTAATACTGTATGACTAATAAAAGCATGTCAGTTGCATGGACTGAACCAGCGATCAACATGCGCCCAGAATGCACACTAGTAAAAATGCAGTCAAAGGAAGTAGTCTTCATTGCCTATAGGTCACTTCCAGTCAAAGGTTAAAGTTCAAAGACTGAATGATCAAAGTGCTCATTTTCTCAGTAGGACTATCTTCTGCTACGAGGATCACAAAATGGTGGCATCAACATGTGTCATCTTTAAAATAAAAGAAGAGCATTTATGGAAAACATATAAACATTCTAATTCCAAATTAGCAAGGTGCTATAGGCAGAAACAATTCCTAGCATAGACAGTAACATGCAGAGGAAATACCCTGATTGAATAATTCTGTGATTTTGTTCAATAACGACTCGGGGAGAAAAGAGAGTATCAAAAATTAAACTTCCAAATACACATACACCCCCAAAGACATTAGTATTAGCAAATACTCCATAAAAACAACAGTCATTTCCATGCTTGATATTTAGAAAACCACTTGCCAGGAAAATGAAAAATCAAATATGCTTAACATTTTGCACCCTTGAAGTACAGCAGATCCACAACAGTTATCTAATTAAGACATCCTTTTATAAGGAATATATAAGGATAAGACCCGGCAGAGTGGGCTGCTTCTGATGCATTCTCAACCCTTTATACGTGTACACATGTGTGTGTGTATATATATATGTATATTAATTTATTTATCAAGACTCAACACAAAACAATAGCTGACAGATTTATGCAAAAAGAATAGGTTACTACTATAATCCTAAAATCTTAAACCTGAAAGTAAATTACATATACTAAATTTTAGATACTGTGATTAGACAGAACATACTATAAAAATGCATGTTCTGCACCTATCTTTTCTGCATTATGCTACATACTAATGCTCTCCCTTTTAAACATTCTCCTTCACACATCAGCCTGCGGTATATTTGCACCTGCCAGCAGTAAATATTGAGTTGTTAACAGAAAGCAAAGTTACTGTCTGCTTATTTTTAAAGGACTTACTTGTAACCTCCGACACCTAAAAAATGTAGCCTCATAGACATTCTACATTCTCATGGGAAAATATTATATCAAAGCTATTACTTGTAAAAAAACTCCTTAATTTTTAGTAGGCTACTGTACATGAAAAAAAAATGGACAAGGATGCAAAAGAGAGAGAGAAGGGATATTTAAATGGTGTACTAAAATTTTAGGCCAAATATCAGAGAAAACACTTTCTACTTAAGAAAAAACCAAAACTACCTCAAAACCCAAAAGCAGCAAGGAAGTGCTGGTTGAAAACAAATACCATTGCCTTTCCCTTCTTCCCCACCCCACCCAAAAAAATCTACCTTCTGAGAACAACAAAGGAAGTCAAGAACTTTATGAAACAAATTTCAGTCTGGATGCCCAAGTAAACCGTATCTGGAAGATTCTCCTCATGTTGTCTTTAACACAACATGAGCAACTCTCAGATTGGAATTCAGCAGGAAAGTCAGTGTACAGTTGAAACAGACATTGGGTAGGGTAGACAATCTAGAAATATTTTCAGTTATCAAAGATCAGGAACTTTAAAACAGGGCTTGTGAGGACATCATTTTGTAGCAAATAAAGCTGCATAACTCTGCTCAATGAATAAGTTACTGTGTTGGGGGAGGGATGATACAACAGATTAAAAACTCTATGTTAAATTGAATGCAGACACATATTTATATGTCAAAATATGTCTCAAAGTGCTACTTTGTCACTCTCTGCTCATCTGGGTTAGCTTTACATTAGCTCCCAACCAGGGACTATTTTGCTCCCAGGTAAACAAATTCCAGGCATATACTGGAAAAAAAGTTTCCTTCAAATTAATGTCTTAATACATATGACAGACTTCTTCCTATCGATTCAAAACACAGAGCTACTATGTCACATTAAAGCTAAACAAGTCCAATGGACAGCAGAAGTGGCAGAACCATGCTGCATCTCCCTCCACAGGTTGTTATATTAGCACTGGCATTTAATTTCTCACAACAGTTACCCTGGGACAGCTGGTTTTCTTTCCTGGGTGGGATTGTTTTTTCTTCCCTCACTTATCCAGCCAAATGTGGTTCAACCACAAGATCAGATATATGACACTTCAGCTGAAGCATGAGCAGAAAATAAACATGACAGCAGCATCTTTTCACACTTCCCATTTTACTGTAACATAGCATTTCTTTAAACCTGTTTAGAAAACACTGACAATTTAAAGATCATGCCATGGCAGTCTTGTTCTATGTCCACATAGGAGAAACAAAATTAACTGAGAAAAGAAGCAAATGAGACACACACAAAAATGGAAAGGAAAACACTCCAATCATTTATGAAATTTCTGTCCCAAAGACATCAGGAATATTTTATTTTTTCATGTAAGAATTCAAGGTGGTGGGGAGCCCAATGAATTTTTAATCAAGACAGTATGAGTTATTTAAATGAACTGACTTATATTCTCTTGCCTCAGGTTGGTTTTTAGGTTGCTCTGAATTTGAGGAGGGGTAAGGTTTTCTGACTTCCAGAAAAAAACCACTGCATAGTTACTTCATAGTAACTAAAATACCCATTCAATGAACTGTAAGCCATGGTTTTGAGCCATAATAGTACAGCAACCTTCAGAATCAGTAATTCAGATTTCTTTTCATACTAAGTTTCTGTTTTGCTTGTTTTACACAAATTGAATTTCATTATTAAGAAATAAAATTAATATCTGCAGACTGTTCTGCTTTTACAGATTTCTATTCTAAATCAAAATGAGACTGGTATAAATTAAAAGTAGACAGAACATATTTTAATCACAAGGTAAAGCCAATAAATGGAACTTTACCTGTTTCTCTCTAAAAATAATTAGCAAGTGAAAATAGAAAGTTAAAAAAACTCTCCCAAAACTGCCATTTAAGAGAAACCAAAACTAGAAATGGAGAAGCACCAAACACATTACAAGAGCATGAAAACAGAGAGAGAAAAGAAAGTGACTACTGAATAATCTGGTGAGGATGAAAAATCTATCCTTGTGTGCGATATGATTATTATTCCTGGAGTCAACTTTAAAAACAACCACATGATGGTCCCAATACAGCAATTCTCTTATTGTACCTGAAGCCATCTTGTTTTGGAGTTACAATTACTTTATTATGAGAAAGAGAGTTTCATTCTGTTACATTACCATATGTCAAAACCCCATTGGTCTCAGCAAGTATAATGAAACTATCAAGTTTTTCTTGTTAGGCCATCCATGGGCTTTTAAGAATCTTAAGAATTTTAAGGGTGAAGACTTTGGAATTTGCCTCTCCAGTCATGAACTCTCACTGCTTCAAAATACTTGCTCTAGTTTTCACTTCAGGGACAGAATCTATCCTGGAGTAGGGAGGCCATGAAAAACAGAGGATGTCTTATGGTGGAACCTTCACCTGCCTCTGCAGTGACAGAATCAACTGTTCTGCACTACACAAGCATGGAGTATTACCTTCTCTGACATATCCCTTCCCAAAGTACTTGTGCTTCCAATAACTACCTTTGTACAGAATTTTCCTAGGGAAAGCAAGGAAAGCATTGCTAACAAGAGAAGAGAAACAAAGAATGGCCCATCTCTATTCCCTTCTTCTCTCTTTCCTCACCAACGGAGTGGGTAAGACAAGCACATACAGCCAACTGCAGCTCTGGGTGGAGGATGACAAATGCTGAGGCAGAAGAAAGAAACCACAAAGTATAAAGCAAGACATAGAACACAAGGAAACAAAAAAAAAAAAAAAAGCACAAAAGCAAAGCAAACCCCATACCAAAACCAAACAAAGAAAAAAAACCCCAACACAACACAAGCACTGCAGACAATAGCAGTTTTAATATGCTTTTTTCTTCCTTATCGTGTCCATGGAGAATCTTTTTACTATATTATTGAGTATTAGTTTTTAGAAGCCTTTAAAGTCAGTCAACTGTCCCATACTGGAAATTCTGATTGAGAGTGGAAATATATCAAAACACATAGCTGTTTACAAATATATAGGTAACTTTTCAACAACATAAAAGTTTTTCAAGTGTTAATAACAAAAAAAAATTGTTTAGAGCAAAACCTAGTTTCATCATGGACTTTCCCCAATCCCAAACTTTGAACTTGTCATGGATTGATACACTTTACAAGAACTTTCATTCAAAGTCAATCCCACAATTTAAAATACGTTTAAATTTTCACCAGGAATTATTCAAATGTGATATAGAAAAAAAAAATCACAGCAGAGTATCTAAGAAACAGGATTTAAATAACTTTTTGAGTTGAGAAAAAATAGTTTAATGCTTTGAACACATTTATCCTACTTTCCTACAATTTAATTGCCTTCAGCCTGAAAAGAAGCTAAAAATTTCTGGTCCTAGTTAGATACTTACCATGATACCACCATTTTGTTTTCTTTGGATTCTTGTTACATGTTCTTACATAAAATGAGTTATCTGGAGGTCGCCTCTGCAACAGAAGAAAAGACCTACAAATAATCAAACAATCCTCATATTGTAATACATGAGCTATTTAATAAGATTATGAAAGATTACCATGTGAATGCAGTGAAAATGAGGTAACAGGCAGGACTAGACCTTTTTGATCAAGAAAAATCTCTTAAAGATCCAGATAACAAATTCTTACTTGAGATACTCCAAGAAAATAAAATAGTAAAAAATATCATACAGTTTGGTGATAAATAAGGGAGGAAAAAAATGAAAAAAAGAAAAAAAACCAACCAACAAACAAAATAAACTAACTCACAAGAAACAGCTGTTGTTCAAAAAACTCCCCAAAATTAAATTCCTTTGCAGTTTGGAATCTAATTCTGATGCATTACATCCAATTCCCATTCTAAGGCTCAGCTTAGAGTGGGTGAAAAAATGAATTTAAGTATCTGTATCTGATCATTATTACATCTTCTTTGGTTTTCTTCATAAGTGTCATAATTTACAAAACACATAGGATAGAATACAATACAAAGCCATTTTGGGGTGGTTTTTTGACTACATATATGACTAGGACTGATTGGGATGCAAAATAAATAAGCATGCTTGGACAGCACATATGGACAAGCTCTGACCACATCCAACTTCCACAGACAGCCCTCTGCGAAAGAAATGGTCAAAAGAGAAAGGGCAATCTCTTTACAAAAAGGTCTCTAAGGTATAAGTGCCAAAAAAGCATCCTAGCATCATTTACTTCCCTGAAATGAAAATTATCAAGTTCACTGAAATTGTACAGATGCAAATTTAGAAACATCTGCACTAAAGACATTTCACCAGTCATTCCGCACTGCCTTTAGAGGAAGGATAATTTTACAAAGAATTGTCCTAAAGCATGATTGAACTTCGCAGTTAGTACAACTGGAAGGGTTCCATCCACTGCTCTTTTCCAGTAATGATATATAAGCAGGTTACCATGAAAACAGTGGCAAAGTACTTACTGCACTGTTAATTTGCAGTTCTAGCTTAGTATTTTCTCAGTAGTAGAAATGTAGATACAGTAGTTTTGCCTATTTCAGAATTTGAGAAATGAAAATTTACTTTGTAAAGTAGAAAATTACTAGCTTTTACTTATTCTACTTCAACAGTGCTAAAAAAGCCCATACCTTTTCTTTGCAGCTGGAAAGCATGCTAATAATGCTAAGACAAACAGATTGCACTGAGAGGGCTGGAGACCAGTCTTCCGTTAGAATGGATAAACAGATATGACCATTGCTATAAACATGAGGATGAACAGGGATATTGTCTCCAGTAAACATGACCTAAAAAAAAGAACAAAAATAACTGATTTATAGTCCCCATTTTAAATAAAACTGTATTGGTTTGGGGAAACAATATAATTTTACTTAAGCAGCGGGTCTGCCATTTTCACTTATACTAAATAACACACTTCACCACTTAGGTTAATTCAATTTTGGAAACTATTAAGTGAAATGTAAAATAATCAATGGAAGCCTAAATAGCTAGTGAAGATAGAGTTAAATAAATGGTTAAATATAGGGGATTTTCTATTAATATAGCATAGAAAAATGCAAAGGTAACAATGTAAAGACAGTGCAAAATCTTGCAGCCTCAGTCTTCCACATCCTAAGAAATACAGCTGTCTAGCCAAAACACTGGATTTTAATGATTTTATAAGCCACAATGTTATACACCAAGAAGCACAACGAGATTCACAAATTAGTATTTCTATAAACCTGGACATAAGAGAAATAAATTTCTGGACAACTCATCCAGGTTCCAGCATGAAGAATAAAATTAAAATTCATTTAATCTTATTAACTAAAAATAAAGGACTTGTGAAACTATAGTTAATCTTACTAACTATAAATAAAGGACTTGTGAAACTATAGTTAATCTTACTAACTATAAATAAAGGACTTGTGAAACCTATTACCAAATAGGAAATATTTTAAAACATTACTTCAAATAGAAAAAATTTTATTTGACATGGAGAATATGGAAGAAAAACATTTAGAACCTGAACTCTTCTCTATTAAAAGATACTATCACAGTCAAAAAAAGGCTAGAAAAACAATTTTGACAATTACTGCTCTTACATCAAGTTATGGTCAAACACATCATTGGTTCAGGACCAACAGGAAGAGAGTAAAAGTGAAATCTTCATATCAGTATTATACTCCTGAACTCCTTTTCCAACTCCTTTTATGCAATAAAAACATAAATCTCTACCACTCATAACTATAATATCCAGCAATTTATTAAGTGTTTCTTAAGCTACATAGGTATGCATAAAAATATGTAAACATGTACACAACACACCCACCTCCTCACTGGTGACAAGTAACACCTTCATCATATAGGAAACTGAAATTAGAGAGCTTAATTTATCTGCAAAATGGCAGACAGGTTTCAAAGGCATAAGAGAAGCTGGATACAGAATTATCTTTCACAGGTCTTTAAACTGGTATTTCTTAAGCATTGAAGGGCTTACCTTCATAATACTGTAATTTATTTCAGTTGTAACTAATATCCTGTTTTTACATGACAACCTGAACTAGGCAGACTAGGTATGTAAAAGCATGCACTCTATGACAGACAACATACATTTACAGGCAGAAAACATCCAAGTGATTAAAGCAGCACAAGTGAAAACTCTCAATTCACAGTAACTAGATTTCCAGGAGAGGTAATTATGACCAAGAAATTGTAGTGCAGAATGACCCTACTGCAGAGTAATGTTTGAAAAATTGAAATTCTAGCCATCTAAAACAATCCAGTATCCAGCACTTAAATTTTTAATTGTTTTCTGTGATAAAACTCAGTGTAGATGTATGGATCTAATTTGCTGCTTAACGATAAATTGCACAGAGCCACAGACACAGGTTGGGTAATGAAGACAAACAACCTGAAACCAAATTAAACTGGCTACTCTCTTGTGGATCACCTATAATTAGTACCTTGCAAACCTGATGAGGTGCAGAAGTACAAGTAGCCAGTTTGTTTTGTAAAAGACTGAAAGTCAGCATTCTACTGTTTATTATGGTACCTAAAAATATGTTAATTTTTATGGCTTAAATGTCTCTCACAGCTCCATGCTTCAGTTTTAACACCAACGACAGAAGTTGCAGAGATAATTTCTAGAACTCTGAGCTGAAACAGACAGGACAAGAACTAAGACACTCTTGCTTTTCTCCTTCCTTTTTCAGAAAAGCAGGAGTGATAGCTGACCGCTACTCTTATCAGCCTTATTTTCAAACGTTTCCCTCAGGTAATGGAGGAATGGATGTACACAGCACATTCTGCAGTCTCTGAGTTCTGCAGCCCCTTCAGTTCTCTAGGTTGTCTTGAAAGCAACACAGTATCACATATCTCAGTTATAACACTATTTGCAGGTCTCTCAAGCACCTCATGTATCTACGAGAATCCCTATCAGAAGCACAGTATTTCTTCAGCTGTATTAACAATGGCAGCAGAGAGGATGCAAGAGTCTCAAAAATCAACCAGAAAAAAATATGTCAAAAGTAAGAAGGGATGAAGCAGCAGTTTATTGTTTACTTGGCTCCTGCATCACAGTAAAGGGGATCTTCCTACTTTACCCTGTATGTCATGACATGAACATCAACATCAAAGAAGCCTCCAGGTTACACTACTTTCATCTATTCAAGCAGACATCAGAGTCCTATACTTCACTGCAGAATCATTTGTAAAGAAAAGGCACCTGCACAATGTGTTTAATACAAATTAAAGTAAGCAAAGCTGACATTAGGCTGTGTGGATAATACAATACTCAGCACACATCATACAGATGTAATCTGAAAGTAGCAGGAAGAGAGAAAGAAGGCAGCAGTTACCTGAGGCGAATCAAAAGGATACCGACTACTAAACTTAAATAAAAGTTGAAATTTTTCCCCTTCATAGAGTGTTCCTGGAGCACCTTCCATGTCTACAATCCACCTAAGGAATAGGGGAAAAAGCTGTTAGCATTGTGGACTGACAAATTAATACTTGTACTCCTGGAGCACTGGACTAATCAAATCAAATATCAATCACAGCTAGACTGTCTAAGTTCTCTTCTAACACTGCAACAATCAAGCCTGTATTTAAAAGAAAACAAACTTGGTGTTTTGCATACAGGCACTGACACACTGATGCAAATTATAAATGTAATTATGACTTGAACTATACACAGACCCATCAGTTCCCAAGAAATGGCTGCTAATGTGAGACAACAAAGCTGAAAAAAAACCCTGCTTGAAAACTTAAAAGGTTTGGAAGGAAACAAACTAGTACACATTGTCTTTTGGGTTGTTTTACTTTTCTGTCAAGAAAAATTCAAAACAGTTCATTAAAATAAAATCTGTAACCAAGGGGACAGGGCAAAGCTCATCTTGTACTTACATCTGTGAAAAACTCAGAAATTAAGTGGTATCTTGCAGGTAATGGAACCAAAAATGGAAAAGTTAATAGTGTAAAAATTAAAAGGTCCCAGCAAATTAAAACAAAACCCAAAAAAAGGGTAATTTGAATCTGTGATGAAGACAACACCTCAACGTATCAGCATTCTTTTTCCTCTGCTTCTGCTCCTTCCACCATAACATTAAAGTAACTGACCAGTGGAGTTGCTGGGGAAGATGGTGATGGTGTTGCATGTGGGGGTTTTATTGTTGTCGGGTTTGCATTGTAGTTTTTTTAGTACAGCTAAAACCAGATGCTTTGCATATTGTTCAACACATACAGCAACATTCTGCTATCTAACTTGCATGATTTTAGAGCTTTGTTGACCACTTAATACTATCCCTTTGCAGCATCGCTTTCCCATTTTTGGTTTTTCACCTTTGATTGAGTTTTACAGATCTAAGCAACACGATAAGGTAAAGAGACTACAAAAATACTCAGATATGGTTTACATCAACTCAGGGAAGGCAGCTGAGATTTTGCAGAACAGCAGTGTACTCAGAAAAGTAGATATCTCCAGCTGGCAGCTCTGATGATCCTATTCTCAACCTCTCCATCCTCCTGGAATATATACTCTCCCTCTGTATTTAAGTTATGCACATTTTTTATTTTCTCCTCTGTCACTCTTTGGCGTTTTTTTTTTTGCTGGTTATTATTGTTGTTGTGTTTTGGTTTTTAGCATTTTTTGAGCAAAACTGCTAGCTCTCACACCCTTCAAGAGGAATGCATCTTCAACAGTAGCACAGTGGCTATACAGTAAAGGCTGATGAAGTACGTTTCATATTTTAACTTTGTGAAGATGCCTTCGATTTAATCTATCTGCACTCCAAGTCACTTATCTCTTCTTCTGCCTTCTGCTTTCACATTTATACACACAGTGCAGCAATATTCTTCAGATTTATTGGTCCTTGTGATCCAGAACTTCCACTTTCAAGTTTTTTAAATAGTTTACTAAGTGGAAGATAACTTTGCCTGGACATTGCTCCTTTTATGGTCAAGGAATCAGTAGAACCCATATTTCCTGTGTGCTTTACAGTTTAGCCTTCTCAAATTTCTAATCCTTGTATATTTAAAATAAAAGATTGCTCAATGTTTTAAATGACCCCGTTATATCATGGTATCCAATTATTTTATTCAACATCTTTAAAACCCAAGCAAGTAGTGCCACACAAATTTTTAATGCAACCAATTTGAACTGTAACTTGATTAATGAACTCAAAACATGCTACCTGATACCAAAAACCCTCAAAGAGAAAAAAATATCATTTTACTTTTGACAAGAAGCTTCTAAAACAGTGACAGTTTCAAAGTCTAGCATGACAGTAAATAGGAAGTTTTTATGTGTAAGGTATTCAAAGGTATAAAAGTTGTTGCAGAAATTATAATGAGGTAGTACTCTGGAAACAGAGAGATCCTTTTTAGTCTGCTCTGAACTTTGATTTAATAGTTTTTTGTTGAAATAAGTGAATGTCACTTACAATATTAGACTGACTCATTTTTGCAAAAAATTAAAAACTGCTATTTCAGTTTTAGTCATATTCACCTGAAGTATTACGAAGGCCAGTGTAATTTAAAAAGCAGTGTTTAACTCAGTATATATGAGTCTCAGAAAAGCCTCATGTAACATGATCTGAATGCCACCACCCAAAATGCAGATATGAAAACAGCAAAATTCAGCTCTATGTTTAAGCTGCTCCATCAATCGATAACACAGTCCAGAACTTACAGTCTGAGATCATACTCTCATTGATGTTTACATGTGTTCAATTTTTAACATTTCTCTAAAATGAAACTAAGAAAGTTCTGAGAAAAAAATTCCAACACAGCCTGAAGCTTTTGAATTTCCATCAATTAAAAAATCGATTAATACCAAGAACAACTCCTGTCCATTTCAAGTGACACAGAATATTTTACCACGTTTCTCTTCCCATTTCACAAATCACCGAGAAAGCCAAGGCAGGGGAAAAAATTGCAAACAAGTGTACCCAGACAACTTTGCTTTTTAAGAAGTTTTCTCCACTTGCCTTAGAGAAAGAAGGTAATGAAAATTAACAGCTATGACATATATTCTATTCAAATGTCACAGAACTCTAGAACAGCTACTCCATTATTTCAATAAATCTAGAAGAGTTTTGGAAGTTAGTAGCTGTGAAAGATAATTAAATTATTTTACTCTAAAATATGCAAAAGCTTTTACCAATTGACAGTTTGTTAGACAGTAAAATGCCTAATAAAAATTTAGTAAATTCACTACCCCATTCCAGAATGTGTCCAAGACATTACTGCAATATGCTTACTAAGGAGAACTATGATTCATTGCCTAGACTAAAAGCAAAATTCACAATGTTACTTGGAGTAAGTGGTGGAAGTGTGAAGAGAACTGCTCATTACTTAGTCTTTTCAGCATGATAGCAGAAATAAAACAGAATATATACTTACTGTGTAATTGAATTTTGTACACTCTTTTCATCTAGAGTCATTCCCGGAGGTGGATCATTTTGAAATGCCAACAGTTCTTTTTGTAATCGTTTCTATAAAGAAATTGTATGGAATATTTGAAATACTAAATAAAGGTCAACAATAAACATACACACTTAAGTACATTTCATCAATTTTTGAAAGGTAAAAGGAGTTTTACTTGACTATTTAAAAACAAAGTGAAATTGAAAGGTGAGAAAGAAGGATGACTCCGCTCCTAGAAATTTAACTGAAAAGACAAAGGCAAAATAAGTTACAAGCTTTAAACTTACTTTTTGGGTAAAATACAGTGGCACTTACATTTGCAACATTGCAAAGGGAAGAGCTGTTGTGTTACAAACTACAAGAAGGTATAAATGAATTGTCTGAATTACAAAAACATCTCTAAGAGCTTCACCCTTAGCAGCGAACATTTCATATTTACACAATGTCATTAGATTTATAATTAAATCTACAAGATTTTAACAGCACAACCTCCGTCTCTAAGTAACCTAAGACATTTCCATTTGGCATCTGTGCAAGCCTTTGCCTTGTCATCCCAGAGGACAGAACAGAAAACTAAACCAAGACTATTTGGATTGCACAACACAAACTGAAAACTTTACACTAACTGCATCTTACAATCTACAGAGTCATAGCACTTATTAAAGTGTTATGGCAGTAGCTCAGGTAATTCTTGACTACTTTGACAGAGAAATTGGTCACTGCAACAAGGTGTTTCTATTACACCTAGCAGAACAGTTTCTTACAATCTATTGAGCAAGGGAAATGCAGCCTCTGTGCTGTCACCGGCACTGCTCTCAGAGTCAATTTTCTCCATATAAACAGTTGCACAATATGTTTTATCATTTCCAAGCCATCGAGATGACAAAAAGTTCAAGGCTTTCTGATTTCTACTGTCTTTTTTCCTGCCAGCAATTTTAAGGTTACAATCTACAAGTTCACTTCAACCTCACTATAAGTTAAAATGATTTTATACTCCAAAAGAATAAGAATATATGGTTTGGACATTTAGTACCTCATTTCCATTCAATATTCAATTTTTTTAAAACACAGGTCTAGCACACACTTGTAGCTGTTTTCCAGTGCTTGGTAAAACTTAAAAAAATTCCCAGGGGAAAATAAAATGTTGACTTGTCAACACAGAAATTATTCAGTATCCCATCAAATATGTTTGAAATCGGACTACAATAAATTCAATCATACAACTCATAAAGAAAAGGCCCCTTTACATTCACAACTTACATTCTGAAAACACTGAAATAACTTTCTGTCTCTATCAAGCAGCTCTGAAAACATCCTTGGGATCCCATAGGGAAAGGTCCTACCTGGCACTGAGATATAACATAACAAAGTGAAAACCCATTTCATTTTCATAAGCAGTATATATTGTTCACACATTGAAAAAACAGGTTAGAATCCTAGTGTTTACCTTCTTCTTTCTGCTCAGATTAAGAAAACACTACAGTGCTTCCAACACCACTATTATGAATTAAAATGCAAAGGAGCAAAGCTAGAAAACCATTTTATAAATCCTTAATTTGAATGGCAGAGATGTTTTGAAGTCAATTCTCTTTCTGGCACTTCCCCAGACCACCATCAAACAAACCTCAAAGGCAGTCAACCTGTGTACACTTTATCACATCGAGAAATATTTTAAAAGTTCAGAGACGAGAACATTTTATGACAATGGAAAGTCAAACTCCGCTAAAGAGGAGATTTGGAAACATTGGTTACAAAATAGCAAAGGACATATGTATATAAGAACAGCAAATAATTCAGTAGATCCATTTACTTACACATGTAGATCAACTATACAACTTAGTCTATATAAAAAGGAGCCTAAAACACATTTTAGAATTTAATTAAAATCAGAAATGTTAAGCTGCCAGTGTCTGACAGTAATTTGAAGAGACAAAATTTTGTTTGTTCTGTATCCTAAAAAATTTTCAAATTACCAACACTTAAAATAGTATCTAATTTCAAGTTTGCACTTTTGGCCCTTTCTCCAGCAACCATCTTTTCAGTCTAACACAGACTCAGTCATGCTTTTGTCCATCTCACTAGTGCAAAAATATCCTGTTTCACAGGTCTTTAGTTCTCACATACTATGTTTACGGTCCTTTCTAAACAAAAAAGCCAGTAGCAAAAAGAAAAAAATAATAAAAATGTATACTTGAACAACAGTGTACCACTGAAGTGCTCTGTTCCTCTGATCCTAAAAAATTTGCTGACACTGGCATGAGGGCCTGTCCACTCAGCATAAATAATACATACAGTCAACATACTACCTCTCATCATTTGCAATTCAAAACAAAATTCACAAAACATATCCCAGAGAAATAGCAAGAAATACTATTTACACTTTGGGTCAAATGTGTCACATCAAACAAATAGTATTTTTAAAGAAATTATTATTTCCCAGTTAGCCAATTGAAATAAGTATCAACGTAAGCCAGGAAAGCAAAGTCAAAGAAGGTGTAACTCCTGTTCATAAAAAGTCCTGGACAACTGGAAAAAACTTATGAGCAGAAGGCTACAGTACTCAACAACAGGATTGGGGCTTCTTTGCCTCAGTCTTCAATGGGAACCTCTCTTCCCACATCACTCAAGTGGATGGACAGCAAGAGGAAACAAAGTCCCTCCCACTTTAAGTAAAGGTCAGGTTCATGACCACTTGAGGAACCTGAATATAAACAAATCTTTGGGACCCAATGAATTGCATTCCAGACTCCTCAGTGGAATTGGTGGATTCAGTTGCCAAGCCACTTTGCATATCTGAAAAGTCATGGCAGTCAAGTGAAGTCCCAGCTGACTGGAAGAAAGGTAAAAAGGAGGACACAGAGACTTGTCAGCCTCACCTCCGTGCCTGGGAAGTCCACGGGACACATCCTCCAAGAAGCTGTACTATGACACAGGCAGGACAGAAGAGGATTCAGAACAGCCACCACAGCTTCACTGAGGCCAAGTCCTGCCTGACCAACCTAGTGACCTTCTACAATGGAGTGACTACATCAGTGGACAAGGGAAGGGCTACAGATGTCATTTATCTGGACTTCCGGTAAGTCTTTCGCATGGTCCCCTACAACATCCTTCTCTCTACGTTGGAGAGAGATGGATTTGATGGGTGGACTGCTCGGTCGATAAGGAACTGCTTGGAGAGTCACACCCAGGGCGGGTAGAATGAAATTATCTTTACAGTCCCTTCAAATCCAAACCATTCTATAATCAGTTCCATCTGACCTCTATTTGCAGTTCTCAGTGGAAATATCAATACAAGAAAAAAAAAAATCTATGCCATTCCCATAAAAAGCTGAAAAGAGCATGTTCATTAGAAAATTCATGTGTTATCTATTAAGTTACAGATATTCAATAACCCAGAAAAGCAAGACTAACATTGTCAGTGTTATAATGAAAACAATTTATAGCAAGTAAATTTATCACATTGAAATAACGGACTCCACAAAAAACCCTGACTATGATTATCTATTAAGCATAGGAAACTCCAGTGCAATTCTGATTAATCATAAATTCCTAGACACAGCTCTTCATTGGATAGGGAAGGAGGGAAATACACACCTCTTCTGGATTTGTTCTTGATTCAGAGCAATATCCCAAACAAAACCAAGTTTCAGCAAAAGGCATTATTTCCTTCTGCTTTACAGGAATCTCTCTAACCCTATGTCTGCCTAAAGAACCTGTATTCCATTATACTACACCGTGATGGATTTTATGTATCTCAGCACTGCCCCCTCTCAAATAAAGAGGCTCTCACCCTAGAATTATTCAGGACAGAAGAGCAACAACTGCTATTAGAAATGGCAGAGAACTTCTTCATTTTTCTTATCTGCAGCTATACTGACTATCTGGATAATTTGCCTTGATATTAAAGATCAAAAGAAGTATCTTGTAATAAATTCCTGGATTTCTCCAGTCCTCAATGACAGGAAGTCTGAAAGTGTTAAACAGTTCAAGTGGAAAAAATGCTTTTAAAGATTTCTTAAGTATTAATCTTGCCACTAGAGAGAGAAGTAAGGCAGTTTATATATGAAGACAATTACTTCTATTGAACCAACAGACATACACTTAAGATGTGATTTAAGCCCATTATTTGTTGGGGTTTTTGTCCCCCAGCTGGACTAATAAAATACACTCTATATTTCAAAACACTCTTACTATTCCATTAACCACACCATAGAAGCTAATAATTCCTAATCTGATGAACGTATCTAGGTATCTTTAACAGGCTTTCACCACACATTTTCAAAATTCGGAGTTTTTTTAATCAAACATCAACTCACTTATTTCTGTACAGAATAACAAAGAACTGCCTATAGACCTCTTCCAGAACATGAGAGTACTCTATAGGAACTGGAACAAAACTGCAGAGGGCACAAAGGGCCTGCTAACCAGAATTCATTCAAACAGTGGGAAAAAATGTTTTAAGAGAGAGACTAAGTAATATTTAGAAAATAATCTTTAAATCAATGTCTCTGGTGAATGCATTCCAGTGTTTCACTACCCATGGTATAAAATGTTTCTTTTGTATCTTACCAAAATACCTCATGTTCCAATTTATATCTATTGCCCTTTGTCTTCCCATAGTGGTTCTGTTTTCCCTTGATATCTTCTTATTATGTTGTTGTAGGCATCAGCAAGATCTCTCATTTGCCTTCTCTTCTTACAGCTCAAGAAACCCAGTCTCCTTGGAGGTCACACAGCTCAGCCCCAGCCATCCTGCCCGCCATCTGCCGGACTCACCCCAGAACCCCAACGTCTGTCCTGTACTGCAGCTCCCTGAACACAGCACTCCAGATGTGGTCTCAAGTAGCAGAGAGAGGAGAACAAATCACTTTCCTCGAGCTGCTGGCTCGACGCTTCCACAGACAGCCTGACATGCAGCTAGGGATATTCAGAAAACTTGAAGATATTTTCCACAGATATTATGAAGGACTATATTTTTTTCTTCCTCTCTCTCGTAATTTGTCTTTTGTTGTGTCTCATTAATATAGAAACTGGATTATCAGGAGACTGATCTAGTCATTAAAAAAAGCCTTTAAATGAAGCCCTTAAAGACCAGATTCATACAGTTTAATTAGGAAACCGAGTTCCTTGTTACCACAGTGATTCAGAAAACACCTAAAGTTTTAATTTAAAAACTTGAAATTAATTTCTCTTCAGTGTTGAGTAGTGTTTGCTGACCAAAAAGGTTACAAAGGACAATAATTTTCTTACAGCAACACTGTATAGCTTCAAGACTCAAATGTACTTTAAAAAAACGTGACTCTGGTATACCAAGCCCATACACAACAGCTACAAAAGGCACATTGCAACTGCAAGATTCTCAAATTAAGCATTTGCAAAGAAAAGTTTCAGCAGTAGGAAAGCCTTTCTTGAATTTGACAGCCACGAGTGCAAAATTATTGCTTTTGTTTTCACAAACATTCTAGAAAATTAGCAGCAATATACATAGGAGGACAAAATACAACAGATCAACACTTTTCATCCAATTTTAACTCTCATTCGTAGAATCTTATAAACTTAGGATTTAAAGATACCTTCCTAAAGATATCTTTAAAGATATCTTCCTAACATAAAAGGAAGTTGTGTTAAAAGCCTTTAACATTTTTTCACATCACTTTATCTCTTGCCTTTACAACTGGAAGAATTTTCTTTAGAGTAAGAGATCGAGGTGGGTGGAATGAATTATGGTCAAATTACTTCTCTTAGGCTTCACGGACACGAAAGTGCTCTTTTATTTACTTCAACTCTCACGTTTCCCAATCTCTACTCAAGTAAACACTTTCAAGCCAATGCAGACTGCCCTCAAAATACCGTTTGGCAGGTTCACTCTGTTCAACAGAACCAAACACCCCCTCTCAATCAGACATGCAGTCTAAACAACCAACTACGACTTTGATAACTTGTGGTCTTTATGGTTTCAGAAAAAATAGAGTCCACATGATTGATACCACATTTTTCTTGTGTGCTTATTCAAATGTCACATTAACACAACGTTGTTGTGTATTTTTTGCACAGCCAAAATACAGCTACTGCTCCTCTTTCACATCAGCTACAGCCCAATACAAGAAGAAAATTATGTTAATTCAATGTGATTTTTTTTCTTAAACCCTAATTTGGCTAATTGTCTTTGCTAATTGTTTGCTAGACGTATCAGAGACTATTTGGTCCAGTGATTTCCAAAGTCAAATTTTCACATAATAGTAGAAAAACAAAAATAATATTTGTCTTCTGGAAACTCACTCCAAAGAATTGACAAAAAATCTCAGATTCAGTTGCTTAAACACTTTTAAAAAGCAAACCAACCCACATAGCTAAATTTTAATTACTGACATAATATCCAGTGTCTAAAAGACACTGAATCTGCCCTTTTTGTTTGGCATGCTTTGTCATCAATTCAAATATTTGTCACCTGTTCTTTGCTTTGCTTTCCTTTCCTATTTACAGGCTCATCCCTTTGCTGATCTTTCTAATAATTTATAAGAACATCTTTTAATGCTTTTCAAATACATCGATTCAAAACAATGAATCATGAGTAGATTTCACTCTTATATGCTTATCCTTTTAATAGGAATTACTTAGTTTCACTTTTCTCTTCTATACAAAGCCTCCTCAATCTTCATGTCACTGAACAGGCCCTCATGGTGCCACATTGACTTTTACTATTATTCCTATTTTTTTTCCATATTGAGACAGCTTGCTACCAGACATTAGTATTTTTGTCTAAAAACCTGTAGCACTTCAACACTCCAGCTGTATTAAGATGTGCCTAACTAAAGTCAATACCACAATTGCTTTCAGCTTTTTCCTTACCATGAATGAGGAATACTTTTTTAATCACACTCAGGTTGCTTTCAGCCTCTCAATCAGCTCGTTCAAGTCAAAATAGAAGCTAGTGCAGCTATTCATGCCTAAAATAAGCCCCAAACACATGTTTTCCATACACTGATACACTCTTGAGAGCTGTGCTTGCTTTACTGTCCTTTTCACACCACAAGACACTCTCTTCAATGTTTCTGCTAACCCATCAAAGGATTTCATATAGAAGCACCTTTCTGCTTGTCCACTTTCTATTGAAAGGGACTGGAAGAAAGCAGGCTGCAGACTTATAGGGGAATACATGAAGGATGCACAAGCAATCTAACTTTGACATTTTCCTTATTTTTGAGAGAGAATCTTATGCTTTAAAGTAAACCAGAACTAAAATATATCAAACTGATAAAAACATGCACAATCTAGAGGGAAACAGAACAGCTGAGTAAGAATATCAGAAACCCAAGACTGGTTAACAGTATAGTCCTTCAACTAAAGAAATAATCACATGCAAAATGCAGAGGAGTGATGTAACCAGTAGTTTATAGAAGTATTTTCAAGTGGAAGTCTTTGAAACCAAGATTACTTATTCCTTACTTATACCTATCTCTACAGGAAAGGATGAATCAGGGATGAAATCAAAGAACACAGCTCAACACTGATCCAAGCATCACTTCCAAAAGAAGTTTATTCAAGTACTTGAGACATGACTGACATAGCAATGGTTTATATCCTGTTGCTAATTCTGTCAAACAGGATTTGTGCAACTCCTTCAATGATCCTCCACAGATTTTCTACAGTATCAAACCCGTAAGACTTCTTACAGAACATGGAAAAAAGAACACAAAATTAGCTGCTGCCAGTGGAGAAAAATTCCTGACAGCTCCCCAGACAGCTCACAATCACCTCTATCATTTCTATCCTGACAGACAGCACTCACTGTCTGTCATGGTTTGAGTTAAATGTATGTCTGAAGTCAACAGTTTCTAGCAAAAATACACACTCCTCTTTCTCCAAACTGGCACACATCTTACTTGGTCACCTCTGGAACTGGGGAGGTAACATCTCAAATACCACAGCTGAATTCTCACTTGAGTTGATTCTTGGTGAATCACATAAAGAAACAGGCAGGGCCTGCACTTAAAAAGATGCAACATGTGAAAAGGGAGAGGGGGCAGCAATACAGGACAGGAAGAAATTAAGAGGTTTTCAATACGAGTGTTTCAAAACCAGCCCTAGAAACAGGTAGTTTGGTCACTATGTACGACTGAGATGGATATTAGAGCACATAAATGCTTATTAACAGATACAAAATTATTTCACTGGTCTCTGTGTCCCTGTTAGCTACCTCAAGTGTCAATAACCTATATTACTAAAGCACGTATGGCATCGATACCATCAAATTGCCCAAAACCAGCGATTTTTTTTCTGATTCTACCATAAACAAGGGACACCCATGGACAGACAGAACAACAGAGTTTAACCACAATCCCTCACAATGAAGTAATGCAAAGGTTATCTTCTTTACCCACCATGAAAACTTCCCTAGCTCTTGTAGGCATGTGAAAATTACCTTTCTCAACACCTTTAAAAAGGAATATCACAATATCAGGAGTCTTATTTTCAGTTCTAAATTGCCAGAACTCTTACGACAGCTTTTCCCCTCCCTTGGAAAAGTGGAGCACAGAGTTAAACTTTAACAGAGCTCAGGGCAAAAACATGTGTACAGTGAAGGTAGAGGGGTCACTACCAAGTACAACTTATGTACATACAGCTGAGAGCACCTAGGCCAAGCAGTGAGTGTTGCTTCAGGTAATGTCTAATTCTTCATAACTGGAGTGGGAAAAGCATACATACAGTGGTATACTGGCT
The DNA here is from genome assembly GCA_013399945.1 of Ploceus nigricollis. Taxonomy (NCBI): domain Eukaryota; kingdom Metazoa; phylum Chordata; class Aves; order Passeriformes; family Ploceidae; genus Ploceus; species Ploceus nigricollis. Next base: position 337,924 of record VXBC01012116.1, read on the forward strand.
GTTGATTAACAGTAAAATATTAACACATTAATCCAATCAAGTTTGAATGTATGCCCATACTCCTGGATTATTATCTCCTATGAGCTGAAATTACAAACTTTGAAAACATAAATAATACAAAGAAAATAAAATTGCAATTCTTGAATACTTCACATTTTGGTGTTTCAAGAAATGCAGCACAAAGTGTGCAGTGTCTTAAATCAGCAATATCTTAAATGAGTAAACTAAATTATGAGCTATCTTAGTCAAATACCTTACCTACAAACAACCTATTTCAGTGATCTTCCTTTTCATAGAGAAATAAAGTAAGAAATAGAAAAGCGGAGCTGATTAAACCCAAAGCAAAAGACATGATATATTAAGAGAAGTGGTAAGAATTTGGTAGAAAATAGCTAGGGGAAAACCAGAACTATCAGTAGAGCAGAAACATACAAGCAGAGCAAAAACTGGCAAATGGACAAACAGATTCCTTTCACTTCTGCTGGAGGAAATGTTTCATTGTCACACCTTATTTCACCATTAAAACTAGATGTGATGGGCAATTTAATTGAAATGTGGTGACCTTTTCACCTGGACTGGTAGGAACTCAACTAGCCATGTCCAATAAGGTAGTATCAAGATGATATGAAGAAACAACGATGGAATAGCAACTTCATAGACTAGGAAGCATGCAGGACCAAAACATCTGCACTTGAATTGTGTTAAAAACCTTCTATTTCTAGGCACTCAAATTCCCTTCTCCTTCTTGCACGAAACTGTCAACGTAAGAAAGGAATAGTCTTCCAAGGCCAAGCCTTCCTGGACACTGTAAGCTCAAATCTTGATCTGGCTCAAATATCAAAGAGGAAGAAAATTAACTCATAAATTGTTAGAAGTTAAACATTAATCCCACAGGGGCTCCATTATTCTATTTTGGTATATATATATAGGTAAAGCTGCTGCACCCTAGGGACACCTTACAATATTTCTTCCGTAACTACCAAAACTCTCTTCCACATCCAAAAATTTAAATGGGCCCAAACTCTGTTAGCACCAAAACACTGCCAGTAATATGATCATGTCCTAGCAAAGAATTTACATTTTGCTTATGAGCTACAGCCTGTCACCTCCTCTCCCATTCAAGTTATAAATTGTTTCACAAAAAACATCCTTTCTGTTTCGGAGAAGTTTTTACATGCAGGAGACAGTCATGGTACAGAGACAGACAGCAAGTTTGTCGCAGAACAGGAGCTGAAAACAGGCTGCAATGACAGTCTTGTACAATGACACCATGTTGATTCATAAGCAAAGCTTGACTGTTAGTACAATCTACTAGCCTGAGAGTGTAAGACCACTAGAACTCTATTTTCAGTATTTCAGTTCCTTCCATTCACACGTTTCTTACTGAAAAGTGCCTCAGATCTAGAATATGAAGTTCTAAACACCAGGCAGATAGTTATGCTTTTCAAACTAAACTTGTCCACAGAAGAAAAAATCCAACATATTTTAAACAGTTTAAGTATTCTAGGAACTCATTGCACATTACTCTCTAATTAGAAACCTAACATAAAATACAAAAAAGCTGTCAAATAGAAGAGAAACAACATAAAGACTAACAATGGTGACATTTAATAAAAAGTTACCTGCTACACTCCATCTTACTACTTCAGAAATCTAGAGAATGGCAGCTCCTACAAATAAAAACCCCTTTATTTCCCAGTCAACCAGGCCATTCAAGAAAGTCCTTTCAGATTATATCCCATAATTCAGGTGAGATCATTTCCTCCAGACTCTCAAACACACAAACCATCCAGATACTTGATTATCACAATCCTGCATGAATTCTTCCTATCAAAGTTCTTCTAGTAAGCTTTAGTCAAGGCACAGAGGAGGAAAGATAGATAATTGTCTGGATGTGGCTAATTAAAGCTTCAGCAAATGCATAACAAAACAGCACTACAAAATACTCTGTCCTTATTAAAAAGTAATACTGGGATTTTAGCTCAAAGAATGGTTTATCACTTTTATCTATTTTTGGCTGAATAGCAGGTTTTCAATCTATACTGAGAATGCAGAAGCAGATTAGTCTCCTCCTCATTTCTAATAAAGCATGTTAACATCTGGCAACCGAGTTCTAATTTTATTTCCTCAGACCAATCCTGACTTCAAGATCTGAATGTCAAGCATTTTGCACATTTCTCTCATTTTAAAGAGACCAAATGGTAATGCATTTATCTTTTTATCGAGCTACTTACAGTAAGTTCCTATCACTCATCTTTTGTTCTTCTGAGCATTTAAAAATTTCAAAAATCCAGTTATGGATTGAGGGTGGTGGGAGGAAGGATTGTTGATTTCTCAGTTTGATAACAGAATATTAGCTTCATATGCTCCAAGATATTCTAAAATATTTGACTGAAAGGTGAAAGCAACAGTCCTCTTTAAAAGAGAGTAATACGCCTGATTTAAACTCACTAAGAGACAAGATCAACCTGAAATCGTAACTACAGTACAATTAAAGATAAATCACAGTAACTATACACACACAAAGGAAACATTCTGTACTTCACAGTCTGAAAAGCTTTTTGCCAGATAATCAAATTTTTCACAATTAACCTGCCATTTGAAAGCAAATTAAGTGGAATCGACTATTACAGAATAAGATGAACTGACAGCAAGTCATCTGCTTTGTAAATGGAGTCTTTAAATGTACCAACACCCAGCATGAGCCTCACAGAGTAATAAAAAGTCAACCACAGATAATTTTATCTTTTAAAGAAAAGAGTCTGGCACTACTTGAACTGCTTCAGTTAAAGAAATTAATTTAAGAAAATAGTGAAGGCTGGCACAATGAGGTCAACCATACATTTACCAGGGAATTTCTCATCCCTATAAAAATATTCCAATACTTGGTAACCAAGATAAAGTGTTCTATTATGACAAAAAGCATTTTAGAGAGAAAAAGAGGTAAAATGTTTGAAGTAGCAAACAGTAACAAGATTTAAATACTCATTCAATCCATATCCCTAAATATGACAAGGGAAGAGTTTCTAACTTAAGAAGGGGCATGGAAATTGAATGGATTTAGGTTTCTTATTACTGGCCACCAATTTCTAACGAAGAAGAAATCAATAAATCAATATAAACAAGTGACATCAAATTCTATGTAGCATTTTATTCCAGCAGACTTTCAGGGACAATATTTGCTATGCTCTACTAAACTATTATCATCATTTACTGACACATATACAGATTTTCTTCTTGAGGCTGATTAAGCAGTACTTTTAATTAAGTTGAATAAAAAAAGATGACAAACAACTTTGTATTTGTAATCACCCAAGGAGAAACAATTATTTATTAGTACTGTGTATGAAAGGATGAATAGCTGGTATCCTCAATGAGATCATTAATTAGTAAAAATGAGGTGTCTCACAATTCCTGACTTACCTCCACTAACTTCTGTCCTTCCTTTACTAACACATTAATATTGCTTTTAGGAAGGTAAATTATAATGTCCTCTCCCTTCTCTCCCTGCCATCCCTGACTGATACCTGTTTTTCATGCCAGTAATTAAGGTCACCTGAGGAAAAACAAGCAAACAAAAAACCNCTGCAAAGGCCCGAACAAATTCCAGAACACCTTTTGAAAGCCTTCAACTATCAAAAGCAGGCAGAAGACATGTTACGTGACCTTCATTCATCACAAAATGTTGCCTACTGGCTCTTTTTATTTAAAGCATTTAACCTATTTATTTTCATTTGCTTTCAGTAAATGAAGTTGTAATAGGTTTCAGTGAATAGATAATACTATCTCTTCCTCCCTTCAAAAGACAAAAACTATATATTCAGCTGACAGTTCTGTCACAGTCCTTCAATACTTCAAAGCCATGCAAGACACACAAAATTTCTGGCTCCAAGTACTGAGCGAAAGACTCGTCATCCTCTTCCCCTCTGCCCTAGTGGAAATTTTAGCCTGTAATCTGCTTGAACGCTCATCTATCTCTCAGTTGTAAACCAAGGCTGTGTGAGAGACATGATCTAATGATCTGAAGGCATTTACCTTGGTTGCACACAGCTGTAACTATGGGTAATTCACTGGGAGTTGTGCCTTCTCTCTCACATGAATAGGGGTAATTTAATCTCAGCCTCTGGGCGTAGTCATCAGTATGACCTACACCTGTACAATATATAGTGAAGATCCTTTAGTCTAAAACCCTTAGCTTGGTCGAATTGGAACAAACAATTAGAGAAAGTACTTGATCACTGAGTTTCACACATTGTTTGAGCTAAGCTGCTTTAGCTTATTAATGACAGACCCGCAAAGCCTTCCAAGGGAGCAGCTTAACAAGACAACATCCCCTGGCTCTTTCAAATGTATTGTGCTTTATTTTTCTCTTCTCAGAACTTGAATAGCTAGGCCTAAACACAAGTATAAGGTACTACAAAACTCAGAGCAAAAAATAATTGTAATCAACCAGAATTACTCTTCTTTACAACAAACAACTTTATTTTCCTGATTGAAATCATACACATATTCATGAGATACCAGTGTTCAATGTGACAGGTTGAAAGCATCCATGGTTTTTTACATTCTAGTTGTATAGTTGGTCTGTTTGTAAGGAAGAGCTGCTGATAGTGCTCAGGGGACACTTGTTTCGATACGCTTTTCTACTACTGCTTTCTTTCTCTGAAGTGAATTCTTCTATCCTAGCTCAAAAAATCTGCAGCTGCTGCACAGCAAAGTATTTCCCAAAATTCTATTTACACAGGCACATACAAAAGCAAATGAGACTCCTTAGGGCCTAAAGCGATAACTTCTATTTTATCTTTACTGAATGAAGACTATAAATTTTAAACTTCAGTTGATATTGAAGATAAAACTTTATTAATAAACTCTCAAGATTAAGTTAACTCATCTTGATGAAATTACTAAAAATTTTGTATTTAGCTTACTTCACTCTAGCATGGTTATATGCCAAAGTTAATACAGCATACATCAGCACAGACTGATTACCAAAGGTTATGTAAAGGACTAACAATCTCTTAGTGGACAGAGGAAATTATTTTTACTGTCTACTCATTCTGGTTTCAATTATGGTACTCACATTTCTCAGTTTAAATAATTACTGAAATTTTTATCTTCAACAGCATTTCACCAATGGAACCACTAAATACTTTATTAACTACCAATAACTTTATTCTGTTTATATCCCAGAATTGGTTATATAGCTACAATACCCACTCATTTTCTTTTTTGAAACAACACAAATAGCATTCCGTACTATGACATTTACCAGTATAGAACCAATGTGCATTACCATCCAAGTTCCAATTCACTGAAAGCTTTCCTCACTTCAGGTTGGGTTTTAGCTTTTTTTGGAACACACAATAAAAATAGTTTAATTTTTTATTCCTGGACAAAGCTTTTAAATAAGAACAAATTATTGCCAAATCATTAAATAAAAACACTGCCAGTGTTGAGCAAAGATTGCGCAATAAGTAATTGTTCTGAGAACGGCTGGAAACACAGAACTTCCACTAACACTAGAAGCACAGGTAAAGGATAGAAGGAAGTGTAACCAAAAGTGTATGTATTTTTTCTGGCGATTTCAGATTTTCCTCAACCCCTACCCCACTGACTGAAAATATTGGGGTAAAACTTGCGGGAAATTTCCATATTGTTACTAGCTTGCGTTCTGTGATACAAGTTCACTGGGATCTCAAACTGGCCGTGAATTCTGCATTGTCATCTCACACAGTTATTTTATTAAATGGCTGCTTAGACACACATTTTCAAAAAGAAAATTCTATTGATGGAACAAGATTTTTCAAGTAGCACTTTATTTTGTTGTGTGCATGTAATTTGATGGGAGCCCACCACAGCAGTTTTCAAGGCATAACAGAAGCACAGTGAAAGCTAACATCCTATACCCTTTACTGAAGTTGTTTGTGTCATTAATTACATTAGCTCTGCATTCAATCAGATGTAAATACCTACAAGTACAAATCTTATGTGCCTAACTTTACAGAATACATGAGAAGTTATTCTAGTGATAAAAAAACCTAAAACCATCCCTCTAAATATTCTCACAATTCACAAATAAACCCAAGGTTTGTAGTATTAAAACTAAAAGGAAGTGAAAGGTAAATCATAGTAATTAAGATGTCAGTATTATCAATAAAGTCAATCTTTCAAGTTTATGATGCAAATAGTTCATATGTGGACATTGAGGGAAAGGCTTTAATAATTTAACACTTCATATAGCAATGTATTTTCTGTACATTTTCAACTGAACTTCCTTACTCTATTTTTACCTGCTCTTCCATTCATAAGGCAAGTCCTGTGTTTCCAGCTGCTCTGAGAACAACTGTTTACTATTTCTTCAGCATATGCCTTTAAAGGCTTCACATTACTAAAGATGCGATATCAAAATTTTCTAAAGCAAATCCATTCTCTTCCCTTGTTCTACATTACTAGTACCTTTTCAGAATATTGCTGTGTTTTTATCCAGGAGAATATTGCACAAGCTTGGGCTTTTTCTGGGAAAATTCTTGAAAATAAGTGCTCTTCCTTTAAAGGTTTGTCTAGGGTGTGTTAGCTTTTTTTAAGAAAAAATATGATTTGCCTAAAGTTATGCAAACCAGGTTTAAACCAGTCCAGCAGTGCCAAATTAGCAACAACACTGTGGTTAGAAAACAAAACACAAGATCTCATAAGCATTGGCTTCTATTATCACAGAAAAAAAAGGTTACAGAAAATTCCCATTAAAGACTGTCCACACAGACAAAAATCACTAAGTTTAGTGATACACACAAAGGCTCAAAGTCACAAGTTACTGTGCATCCACTGAACTGCAGTAACTGTTCAGGTCGATGCTGAGAGCCATTAGCAAAGAAGCAATTTGTTACACATTTCAAAACTTCACTGTAGACTGACTAAGAGCAGGCTAACCAGATAACTCTTGTAACTCAATCTGAGACTTTTCAGTGTATCTGTTAAAATAAAATGTAATTAACTGGGGACATCATACACTATTGTATAAAATTATAGCATTGTAAGAAGTAACTAGAACTTACTTTGTGCACCAGTGTATCATTTTTATCAATAAAATCAATAATACTGTCATAATAATACAGCATCAGACCACTGGTATAGCCAGAGATGGCAATGAGTTACACAAACATTTCAGGTAAACACTGTGTATTTAAAAACACTATTCTTAATCAGAAAAATGGCATCTTTTTGTTGTGTCAGGCAACTTAGAAGATAGCAATAATTATAATAAATTATTCTGGACCAAAAAAAAACCACTTAAAATTATAGATATCAGTTTCCTTTGTAAAACATTTTTTCATACTGAACACTTAAATGTTAATTGATAGAATTCAGTCTTGAAATCTTGCTCATCTGGGAGCATGTCTATGATAAACTTACTGTTCACTTACTAAATTTTCATTAATGCTTCCTGTTTACAACTCCTTTCCAACATGCTAAACTACATTATTAAATTAGCAGTTTACTAAAGATAAGAAAAAGTAATTAGCAATGCAATTAGCAACATATAGACAAAAAAAACTCCATAAATGTCCTTGACTCTCTTATCAAAAGACAACAGAACATCACGTAAGAAAACAAAAAGTGTCATCTTACAGATGGTATTTCTAAAATGAAAGCAATTACAACATCAGACTTAACACGGCTGTAATTTCAGGAAGTGAGTATTACCCTCCACACATCTGACATTTAGGCAACGTTTGTCATTCATGTATCCTCAACAACTTCATTTAATATGTAACCATTTTTTCCCCTTTACAGAGGGAGCAACAGGAATTAGGGTGAGGCACGCTGTAGAAGGTCATTTACTAGGCCAGAGACAGCAACACAGCACAGCCCTACCAAGTCCATTTACAGAGTGCCTCTTTCCAGTTCACAGCCGCCATTTTCCTACTTTTCACACAGTTTTTTAAAAGACACTTCTTAAGAAACTATAGCCTCTATTTTGCAGTTGGGCTTGTAAAAGTCTGCACATTAGAAGAAGAGCATTGCAAAAACGCGTTTGCCAGATAGAGCTAATAAAACCAAGGCACATCAGACTACCTGCCTAAGCTACTGCTAAAAGAACATTCTGTACAGTATGTTCAATTTCTTGATCTCGCTTCATTTCAGTAACTCTGAAAGACACACCATGGAATGGGGGGAGGGGGGGAAGGGGGAGTTCTGCTTCTAAACTTCAGGAGAATAATTTTTATCCCATACAGTTCAATAATTTGACATTTTAACTCTTTTTGGCTGTGCTAAATCCAGGTTATTAGGAAAATTAAACAAATTTCACTCATTTTCTACACTCTTTCTGTGCTGTTATATTACTAGTGACAAAAAATGTAAGCTGTACTGGAGCAAAATGAGAGGAAATGAGATCTGGATGATCCAAATATAAAAACAAAATTGAAAACTATAAATATCCAAGAAAAAGTAGAGAAGTTGCTGGTTAAATAAGGAGAGACAGAGGCCACTGCCACAAAAACTACAGATCTTTTCTCCTGCCCCAGTCGTAATAAAGCACCACCCACTGAGAGCAGCACACAGTGAAAGTGATCCATTCTACCAGAGCTATTTCTGCAGCCCCTATTTAAGAACCCCTTCGGAGTAGGTATAAATGAATAATTCAGCTGGAAATACCTGTCAGGCAGCAGGATGTTCCATCCTACTGCACCTACAGCAATACCATCCGGCCGAGAAGGCCAGACGTTACCTGTCCACAGAGCTGACACCACACCCCAACCTCATTTTACGGAGAGAAAGAGAACCCCACGCGGCTTGGAGCAGGACACGCCTGTCCCAGTCCCCGCTGTGCGGGGGAATTACAGCGCCGGAACCCCAGGAACTCGGAGCTGTTGGTCACGGTCCTCACGATGACACGGGGAGGACCCCGCTGACCGCCCACCCCGCACGGTGCGACACACATTTCCACGGCGCCCATNCACGCACGCAGGCGCCCGGCGGAACGGCTGCTCCCGGCTCCCCCCGCTGCCGCCCGGCCCCAGCGCTGCCCCGGGGCTCCGCCGCAGACGCCTCACCTGCATCGACGCCATGATGGATCCACCTCCTCCCCCTCCCCTCTGCGCCGCCGCCGGGGCGGCCCCGCCCCGCGCGCTCCCCGGTCACGTGCCCGTGCCCACCCGTTGAGCAGCTGCGCGT
>VXBC01012116.1:351831-371775 GCA_013399945.1 Ploceus nigricollis
TATGACTTCTACTTTGAAATAAAGAAAAATTATCTCGGGGTAAAAAGCCGCCTTTACAAAAAAAAAAAATCATAGCTTTTAACTGCCCTTATGGTCAATAAGTCTTTTTTATCTATCACACAGATCTTTTCAATATTAAAAACAGGTTACCTACTACATTTTTTTACTGAAGTATTGTTTACTGAGATAATTTCATCTATGCCGCAAATCCTATTCCTGAGGATAGTAGGCATGAAAAGCAAGGGACGCTTTGCCCTGCATATAAATAGAGCGTGAGTTAATTACTACCTACTCAATCTTAACTGGGTATGTAAGTAATTAAAGCATTATGCTGCAGTTGAAACTCATGGGCAGAATCCCCCATCCCCAAATACACTTTGAGTTTATTCTTGCAGGAATACCAAAGGTGTCTTTTATCATCGTTGTCACATCTTGGTTTTTTAAAGTGTCATGAAATGCCTAATATATATGTGAAACATTTTTTTAGCTCCGTGTCATTGTGGGAATAGGGGAATCTGGAGAATTATCCCTGTGTTTTACTGGGTTTTTTTCCCTTTCCTCATTTCTTGGTAACCTGGCTTGCAGAGATGCTTTTGTACAGTGCATAATGCTATAGGGATTAAGGAATCAGTCCCATAAGCACAGTAAGAAAACAAACACTCTTATCAGACTCCCAGAAACAATATATGAATATCAGTTTCTTCTTAAGTTATCCAGTAATCCCACTAAGGAAAGGCCCTAATTCCCAGAGAGAGTAGAGTAAGTTATTGTAATTTGGTTTTCATTTCATTTCAGTTTTGACCTTTACCTATGCAAAGCATAGAAGAAAACACTTCTGAAGTTAACCCTTCCTAATCTGTTGCAGGTATAGAGATGGATGACACAATAACTGGTTTCTTAAAAAGACTGCTTTAGTATTTAGCTAATGCAGTCTGATCTTTCACCAGTCAACCTAAGTTTTGCCAGAGACTTCAAGGATCAGAGTCCTGGGTCCCAAATATTCAAAGCTTATGGGGTAAGAGAAATTCAATCTGTTATCTTCATTATTTCAGAGGCTATCTTACAAGGCTATTATTACAGGCTTATCTGATCAAATACATGATTATGAGATTATGACTCACATCTTAAAAACATTTGGAGCAAATAATGAAATTGTACCTCCTACTAAAATATTTTTGGTAAATATTCTTGAAGTTGACCTAAAAATCCACTTTTCTTCAGAGTTTGCAAAACCTTATACTTAAAGGAAAAATGCAACTAATGTTCAAACTGCATTAAAGTAATTTTCTGTTATACCAAGACAGTTTCACAAAGGTAAAATATAGTTCTTCATTAGGGTCCCTATAATTTTACATTCTATTCCCATGTTGTCCATAATGTTTTCAAATGTCACCAAACACTTTTTCCTCTGTTCTCACTTTTTTTTTTCTGTATCATTTTTCTACACACTGAACTGTCACTGTCTGCTCCTTTATGATTCCTGGTGCTGAAATAACATGAGAGCTCAATTTCTTTTCCCTGTGTCCGCTGTACTTTTTAGCTTTTCATCTTGTCTCCTTACGAAGAAGTCAACTGTACATTCATGTTAACTCCCCTTCATTACTTGAGTGGCATCACACCTGTAATCTGCAGTGCCAGGAGACTGCAATCCCTCAGAGGAATTGTGCTAACTGCTTCTTTCGCTCCTACCTACCAATTTAGGAAGGGCACTGAGTTTAAAAACTCAGTGGAATTAAGATCTTCTTATAAACAAGCTTGGTGCACCTGCAGAAACCAACTAAAGATGCAGAATCAAACCAATACAATATTGTATCAAGAATGTAAAAGTAATACATTGCACACATAGCTAAAAATTAAAATAGCCTATTAAAACTAAATTAAAATTGCAAGATAACTTTTAGCTGTTGAGATTTTATTGTTGATTTATTCCTTAGTGATTATGTAGGTTTTTCATCAACAGTGAAATTAATTTTCATTTTATTTCTTAATAGTAACAGGCAAAATGTCATTTCCATCCCAGGACTTTCAAAGGGATGGAAAGATGCTAAGGAAAAGAAAAGTCTCACCTTATTCCTAATCTGCTACAAGGGCAGTTCCTGCAGGAGAGGGTACTCTTATTCAGATGACATATGCCTCCATTTCTTCTCTTGTTTAGGATTTGACAATTTTGAAGCCACTGGGTGATCTGTGGCTTTCATCTTATCCACAGGAAGACTAAACTACCAAAGTAATTTCCATCGGATCAGAAAAGAATTTGTCATATTATGTGGAGATACAGTTGTAATTACTGCAGTGCAAGGAGGACATGGGGCTAGGGAAAGGGGTGGAATTGCCTGCTTTAGTAATATGCAGAATCACAGAATGGGTCAGGTTGGAAGGGACCACAGTGGGTCATCTGGTCTAACCTCCCTGCTGAAGCAAGGGCATCCCAGAGCACATTGCTCAGGATTCCATCCAGGAGGTTCTTGAATATCTCCAGTGAGGGAGACCCCACAACCTCCCTGGGCAGCCTGTTCCAATGCACAGTCACCTGCACAGTAAAGAAGTTCTTCCTCATATTCAGGTGGAACTTTCTGTGCATCAGTTTCTGCCCAGTGCCTCTTGTCCTATTGTTTGGCACCATGTGCTGTAATTACCAATTCGTAGTAATTGTCAAGCCATGTTTTTAGGCAGCAGGAGTCCTCTAACTCTTTTAAATGCTGTAAAGATAAAAACTTATAAAGACAAAAGCTGTAAAAATTTAATGAGGACCGTGTAGGACCTATACTCAATTAAGTAGATGAATGCATTTAAAAGTGTAATGTTATGTAATTATCAAAAGTTCTTCCACATCAAAAGCATCCACAGCCCATGTGAGTAGGTTGATTATTGTGTCTGTCAAATCTAAGTGTTCAGGAGCTGCTCAGTGATAATACCCCCAAAATTCAAACCTTATTATAATTTAGTAATTTTATTTTATCTCTAAAACCTGTGAATTGGAGGCTTCTCAGGTGACTCCAAGAGTTACATGAATACCTAGTTCATGTTGTTGTTAGAAATGCACAGAAGTGACTATGACTTCATAACCAACAAAGAAGATAATGATGAAGAATTTTCAAAATTAAGTAGCTGTTTGATTTTGCCAGCCTAGAAGCAATATAAAACTACTGAAGAGGCATCTTGGATAACCGCTACAGATGTGTGATAAACCACCACAGTTCCCTTGGGCTGAGAAGCAATTCCTCCAACTGTGCACATCAGACTGCACACTGCCCTTACTGGACCCTGCACACTTACAGAGCTTGAAGAATTTCATTTCACAGGCCTGTACACCAAGATGACACTGGTCCAGCCTGTCGGTTTATTTAATGTCCCTCGGGAAAGACAAGACTTCATATGGGATACAATTACCGTGAACCAGAGCCATGATATAAAAAAAGAATGGGTGAGCAGTTGACTATTTCAGCTGAGTATTTTCAGATGTTCTCCCCTTAAGTCACAGTTGTTTATTACAAGTCAAATATCTATGACACCTATGAAAGCAGCTTAAATGTTAAATATTGATATATCATTTTCATGTTTCATTTGTAGCAAACTACAAATAATTCTGACTCAAATGGAGTGTCACTTCTGAAAAACATTATATGTCAGCTTAGTATGGTAATGTGGGAAGCTTTTCCCTGTGTAGAAAGAGAAAATAAATCCTTTGTGCCAAATGCATTCAAATTCTAGATATTTTTTAAGCTTGGTGATACCAACCAAAATTGACATCTTTTTAATCTGCATAACAGGCATCCCATTGTTTTGCAAGACAGAGTAAGAAGAATTCATAGCAACGTAAGATACAGATTATTTGTAGTTTTGTGCAGTGGTGATTTGGTAGATATGTTTTTTATTTGTGTAAATAGGATACCAGTAGTATTTTTTTTCATGGGAAGAAAAGCCTTAGCTATGAATTCTCACCTGAAAAGGCAGTTTTCAATGTGAATTAACATTAATGGAATTAACAGTATTTGTTTTTTTAACTTCAAAGTAACTTCTGGTTGAAGAAAGAAATTAACTACAAATAAATACGGAATCACATTAATCCATGCAGGTATTCACAAAAAACGAATCCCACAAAACTGTCCTGAAAACTAGCAACTTTAGCATTGAACTGTAAATTTTAATTTATCTAGAAGCTCTCATGTGGTTACTTTCACTGATCTAAAAGGCAGTACATATTTCAGGGGCAATTTTAATTTAATTTTCCAATTCTACCCTCAACATGTGAGACAACAAAACAGTACATGACTCGCATCTTGAAAACTGTCTGATTACGAAAGTTCAAAAGGATAAAATGCAGAAGTACTCCATTTGTCAAAGAACAATCATGATCTCGCAATTCTGATCTCCTCCCATTTAGCGTGAGAAAATCCTGTATTCTGTAAACAGAAAACAATAACACGATAATGACAGAGAGACAGATTTTTTTTGTTTTGTTGGTTTTTTTTTTTATCTCAGTGGCCTTTCTCCCATAGAAATGAAATTGCACAACCTACATTTCAGATGCAGCATATGCAAAGCTTTATTTCATGACACATAACACTTGTTAAAACTCGATTAAAGACTCCCTCTTCTTTTCTCTGTGCTGCCTTAGTGATGACACTCAAGTTTCACAGGTCACTAATAATAAGCACAGAATCTACTTTGTCCTCTTTCCTAGCTCATCTAAACACTGAGCCACACCTGCAGTTCACAGCATTGGTTATCTTATCATAAATTGCCATCTAATAAGCTACATTTAAAAAGAAATCCAACTCCAATGTAGTTCATTATTTATCAAAAGCCTTCATGAGTTGAACTTTTTCTATGGGAAAAACTCCATAAAGCCTTTTTTTTCCTAAAGCTTTAGTCTGTCTTTAAAAACAAGCATAATAGTTTAATTTCCAAATCCACTCAATCTTTAATGAGTTCTTGCTATTTTTCTCTTACTCCTGCTCTTTTTGTCTTACTCAGGTGTTGAAATTAAGCTTATACCACAGCTTCCACCCTTAGTTTTTAGGCAGGAATAGTGCTACTTCTCCTTGTGCTTTTGTTTACTCTGCAGTAACTGTTACTCCCTTAAATTACATTGCAATATTTGAGACCTGACAAAATTAAACTAGGAATACAAAACATGAACTGAGAAGTTAACTTTCCTGCCCCACTACATTCCTTGTCCACTTCATCTCATAAAGCAACAGATTTAGGCAAGTTTTGGGAGCACCCTTTCAATGGGAAAAGTAAAAAGAAAGTAAAAAACCAAACAGTCACTGCTGCAATTTAGGCCTGTGAAATAAAATAGACAGTAATAAAACACAGACAGAAGCAATTGATTTTCCAAACTTCCTACCATTAATTGAGAAATGCCTTTCGGATACTGCGTTCAACGTCTGTTGAATATAATGGCACAGAGAATCCTGATGGTGAATCCTCCTTTCTTCAAGTTCAAAACCAAAAAGGAATTTCATATCTTGTGGAAGGGAGTTCTGATCATTCTAGATGCACACACTATTTCACACTGGACTTCTTCAGCAGCTTATACACACTGAAATGATGCCAAACCGTAATGCAGCGTGGCTCTACTCCTTGTTTACAGTTAATAAAGAATCTGGAAGTTTTTATGACTGAATCAGCAGTTCAGCTTAAAATTTGAACCTCAAATACAGGGCTACCTTTCTAAGTAAAAGAAGTACCACAGGACACTTGAAGTTTTTTCAAAATATCCCCAGCAGGATATCCTTGAAGTATCCTTGAAAGAATCCTCTTCAAGCCTGTTCAGGAATACCATGCCTTTTTAGTACTTGGTGCTGAGAATTGTGGATGTTTGTAATTCAGAGCAGCACAAAGATATCTTAACACTTCAACTCTGTGAAACTCTTCAGGACTATGAAAAAAACCCACCACCTTTTATTTTATACATGCAGCTTCACAACCTATTACCCAAATACTAATTTCATTAGCATTTTGCTCACCATATAGTATAGTCATCAAAGTTATGATTCTGCATATGAACACTTCCTCTAAGATGCCATAAATCAACAGAAACACAGGTTTAAAAATTTTCAACTTTGAAATTTATTTAGAACTCAGGGGTTAAGCGTGGTAAGTTTCCAATTGTCTGATAATAGCATACCCATTTAACTACCATGGAAATTGCACTAATTCCCCCTGCCCCCCTCCCCCTTAGAAATCTGGTTCATTTTAACAGCCGGTGGTTTTGCAAATAGTGCACTCTAGGACACTACTGCAATTCCTGAGTGTTCAAAGCTACTGTATAATACATTAAGCTGAAAGAAAACCAACAAAATTATTATTCAGAGCTAAACCAGCTATTTTACCTTACTGCTAAAGTACAGAATCTTAAAATGCAAATGTATTTTAACAAAATTAAGGAAATTGTTCTAGAATGCTTAAAAAGGGAAGAGAAAAAAATGAAAAAAAACCCCGTTTTAAAAAATGACATCCTTTTTGCCTTAGTTTAAAACGAAATAATTTTTAACCTCAAGTCATTAGCCTCAAGACTATTAAAAATGGCCAGTGAACTTAAGACTCACTCAGACTGATATGTAGTTGTGACTAAAATATCCGTGTTGGTATTCCTTGACCTTTTAGGGCATTCCTAGCGGCTCTAACAAAAGCAGCATAACAGGATATCTCTGGTTTATCATTCTAGTGCTCTTGAAAATGAGTTACTAACAGCACTGACCAGAGTGCTTACACAAGGAATTTCAGACAATCACCCTACAATGCACTTCAGCTTTACCGTGCAAAGCCAATCTTGTCACAAACATCCCCACATTAAACACATTAAATTGTGCCAAAGTATGTGACGTGAACAAATGTCAGCTAATCTACCAACACACTAACAAACGTCAGCATTGTTTAAGCCCAGAATAAAATTTCATTTATCAGAACTGACCTCCTCCAGGGCAGACTGCATAGTCTATCTAAGTTACTAGTTTTCATCCAGGAAAATCTCTTCCAAGTTGTGTTTATGTTGACAAACAGGTTTAGAGGAGAGTTTCAGCCCTCTAAATTAGCTGTGAGTTAAAACATCAAGAAAGAGGTTCCACAATCAGTTGGTGGGATTTTTCCATGATAGACCACAACCACTTCTTGATCAAAACAAAGCTGAAGCAGTGGCAGCTGATGGAAATGCTAATTATATTGTTCTTGCATCACTTCTCATGATGCATTAGTTTTATTCTCATTTACAGATGATTTTAGCAGAAGGGTTCTTCAGGCTGCAGCTGAACAAAGAGCAACTTCTTGTCTTGTTTGTTTTCTTTATGGAAACTTCTTTTGAACAAAGAACTGATACTACAGGCAACTGCCAGCAGGATCTACCAAGAGGTAACGTGTTCTACTCTAGTATTATGTCAGTGGCTTGCCAATCCTTTTCCCCTAAAACATTTGTAAAAACACTGGAAATACCTATGAAATTTATAAAACAGCTCCTAAAACATCTGCTTAATGTCCTTTCCTTCAAATATAAAAGACCTCCGCATTTCAGGATCTTTTGCTATGGGTACAAGGGAGAGGTTGAGGAAGAAGTAAAAGGTAGGACAACTTCTATCTTTTCAGTTGCTATGTTACAAAATTTAAATGACTACTACTCTAGAGATTAAATACAGACTTTACATAAACAATCAGAACAATGGTAATAAACCATAACTGAAGCCATATAAAATCCTTATCAGGTCAAGTGACAGTATATTAAGAAAAACCATATATGTTATATAGAAGATAATATACACGGATTTTAACAGTTATTTTACCCCTTAAAAGTCACTGTCAGTAGGATCACAGTCTTACTGTACAGGCAAGTGACTGGAATATTTGAAATTATTAATGGGGTAAATTGAGGTTATAGAAGCAAAATGTTATCAAGTACACCTTTGCACATGTCTAAACTATGACTTAAATTAAAAGCCTTAAGCATTCTCCTACATACTCCACTTTCAACCTAAATGGAATATCACTGACAATATACAAAGAGAGCACTTCTAATCTAGTTAGTGTAACTATGCTACAGGACAGCTATCTTACAAAGGAGATTAAGTTCAGATGTTTAGAAACTTTAAAAATAAGAGAAAGCTAGAAACCCTTAACAGCTACTTGAATGTAACTATAATTATCTTTTAGAGAGTATTAGACTAAACTCCAGTATTTGCTACAGCCATTGTATTAAAAGAAAGTTCTACCACACCTAAAGGATAAGGCATAGCCATCTACTAATTGGCATATTTGTTTATTTGTCTCAGTTTGTGAAAAGGTCCTTATTTGTGTAAGCAGCAAAACAAACTCCAACTGAATGATTGCTATATGCAAAAGAACTGAAGGCAATTGCCTCTGCAGTGAACTTTACAGTTCTCAACAGCACACACGCAACATGCTATCTGAAAAAAGTTACTAACTGAACTACATGTATTAAATACTGAAAAAAGTTTTACATTTTTTATTATAATTTATTTTATTTAACAATCTAAGAAGTTTGCAGCCATCAGAAGTTCCAGTGCAATTTCAGGTGCAATTGGGAATTCAGGAATCTCCGTAGAGCTGTTAGTATAGCGGACCTTGTAGGTGAAATACATGCATACTTTGGATAGGACATGGGATGGGATCTCTCTAAAATTGACTTCATTTGTTTCATTTTCTGCAAACTGACCTGTAGAAAGAAAAAAACAACACAAAAAAACACCAAACCAGAAGTCAAAATCTCAATTCACTGCAAAATGAAACAACTTACCATATTAATACAATGCATTCTAAATAGACCTGCCTAAGTCTCATCTTCCAGGGTATTAGATTCTCCATTGTAAAGCAGGATGTGCCACATTCAGAGCCCTCAAGAATATTAAGACACCTAGCATTATGAAATGTTTATTTAGGCTGCAGCCTATCAACATTATTCTGAACAAGTACACTAGAAATTTAGGTTTACTCAATCCAGCTGATAGGTACTTAGCTGTGTGCTAAGCTCTAAGAGGCATCAATCAAAATTTCTAGCAGTCTTATCCAAGGGAAAAAAAAGGGTTTCTAGATGTTTCATATCTGCATATGCACACATAAACGTGTGTATCAGTAGTCCCTTCTATGACCCAGTAGCTTTGAATTCCTCAGTTTCAGGTAGATTTGACAAGAGAGTTGAAACCTCAAAGATGCATTAACTTGATAAGCTGTGGAAACAGACAGAGAGCAGGGACAGGGAAATTCTAATTGTACTGGAGGGAAGTTTACATGCAGTATAAGTTTATGCCTATTAGATATGAAAGAATTTATTCAGAATTCAAATCCCAAAACACAAGTACATTTGAAATTTGCTTTCCATAGTGCCTATAACCATGAAACTTGGATGATACAGAAGTTAGGATCCTATGGTTAATCCCACAGGATTTCTATTATTTTTGTCTCTCTTCCCCTCACATCTTTGGACTTTCGACTCATTAAAATGAAAGACAATAAAAAAATACTAACATTAACTCCATGTTTATGGGAGACTAGCAATGTTTAGTTCACACTGTTTCTGTGGGCATCTCCTTCTAGCTTCAAAGCAGAGCTATTTACTAATGTCTACACAGATTTGTGTAGAAATATCTGCATGCACTGAAGCCAGTCTGGCTTGAATTTTAGTACAGGAACAGTTGGAAACAAAAGAAGAAATCTTAGCATATTGGCCAAGCTACAGCACTGAAACAAAAGAAGTACACATCAGTGAAATTATGACCTACAGAACTAGACAGCAACAACTTGTGATCCATTTATCTTGTTAGTACTTATATAAAATATTCTGGACTGCTGAGTCCTATACAGAGACAGTTTCTAGCCCTCTAAGCAGGCTACTTTGCCTTTTATTCCTTCACACTGAATGAATTCAGAGCAAGTCTTGTAACTATTCTTCCTCTTCGATGTCTGGGAGGCTGACATGGACACGAAACACTTACTACATATTTTTGAATGCAACCATTAAAATGACACTGAGAATTTTAATTGCTCAATTTGCCCAAGTATTAGTAAGTAATCAAAATATATTAAATCAATAGATCTCTCCAGTCTCATCAGTATCTGAAACAGAACATAAGAAAAGACCATATTCAGCTCCAAGCTCCATGTAGCCTGCTGCCCAACCACTGAAGTGACCAAAGGTAAACACACAAGATGAGAGTATAGAAGAGAGAAAGCACTTGTGTTAACTTCTCCCTATTCTCTCCCCCACCCTTTTGGTCTTCAAAAATTAGTTCAGACACTCCTTAAACCAGATATAGTCTCATATATTCAGTAACACGTGAGGTCCTTCCCTCCTGTAAGTTTATCTACCCTCACCTCAAGCTAACCTTCATCATTAAGCTCAGGAACTCCTTGCCATAGGATGCAGTCAACATGTGGCCTTAACCCCAGTAGGCAGCAAAGCACCACACAGCTGCTTGCTCATTTGCCCCCGCTGTGGGTGGACTAGGGAAGAGGAATAGAACAGTAAAAGCAAGAAAACTTGTAGGCTGAGAGAAGAGAAAGGAAACAAAACAAGTGATGCAATGGTAATCACCACCTCCCATGGGCAGACTGATGATCAGCCAGTTCTCCAGCAAAAGATGGCTCACTTCCCTTTTTTACACCTCTCCCTTTTCACTTTGGAGCACGACATATGGAATGTAATATCTCCTTCGGTAGCTCAGGTCATGTGTCTGGTTGTGTTCCCTCCCAGCCTCTTGCACACCCTCCTGTCTGGTTATTGAGTGGGGAAAGAGTGAGAAACAGAGGAGGCCTGAACAGTATGCATCTTTCAGTAACAGCTAAAACAGGTGTGTTATTGACTCTGTTTTAGTCACAAATACAAAGCACAGAACCATGTGACCTGCTATTAAGAAAATTAACTCCATATGGAATACCAGAAGTTCTGCCATGGATGTGGCAATAAAGAACTACCAGCCCTCATTAGTTTTGAACTTGGCAGCTCCATGTTTCATATAATAGCCTCAAGTTCTCATACCATGGGAAACTAGTAGCAATGTAAGACAGAGTAAGATTCCTAACTGCCCAAAGAGCAGAGTCCAATTTTAAGTCTGGTACCACAATACTCCAACAGAAATGGACTGTTCTGCTGGAAACAGGAACTAGGCAGGATGTGGAAAAGTTATCATTTTTTCGAACTTTGGCTTATTGCATGATAAAAATTCAAACTGTCCAAAAGTGAAAGCAAAGAAGGTAAAGGTACTAAGTCTTCTGTACCTACCTGGTCCACTCAACATAGCTTTTATTGTTCCTGATGTTAATGCATGCTCTCTTTTTACAATGAACTCATGGCCATCAGAGGATATTAACTTCACATACATAGCATCTGGGCCCTCACACCCACCGTATGTTTTCTCTTCTCCATCTGTAATGGAAAAAAAGACAACGGTTTCAGAACACAATATACTGATTCACATTACTAAAAATGCAAGTTGCAGTTTTTTCTATGACTACGTTTGCAGACTGAAGAGCCCAATACAACCAGAAATGAGAAAGAAGCATTTTGCATATCTAAAGATGATTTTTCTGAAGTAACCAGCAATCTGTTTTAAAGTAATTTTGCTAAACTTGGAATTTTTTATTAACATCCCTCCATCATCAAATTCTGACATGATTTTTAAAATCTACATAGGAATGAAATTTTCCTTTAGACATTCTCAAGTCAATTGAACATGCAACTGCTTCCTTCCATTAAATCTACAGTCATGTTTATCATACTAATACTTGCTAAAAATTAACTAAACACATAAGGCAAGGAAAAAATGCTTTCTGAAGCACTGGTAAGAACAAAAGCAGTCAATATTCCTGCACTGAAGAAATGACATGAAGTAAGATTCATACTCCCTGACTCCCCAGCCAGACCCAGAACCATACAGCATCAGTGCATACCTGTGTTGTGGCCTTTGGGAGAAAGCATGGAAAGTGCCAAAGCAATAAACCCAGGGAGATTTGAAAATTCTGCCCACAGCAGTTCGACTGTGCTTTTTCTGTTTCCCTTCTCCCTTCTGTTTTGCTGAATACCTGCTCTCTACTTTGTTTCTTCTGAAGGCTTTATCCCCCTTCCCTTTTTGTGCCTTCTTTTATTGTATCCTGACAGTGCTACTTTTAAAAGTTGAATTACTGTTGACTGTATAGCAAGTAAAACATTCCCCCAGTCAAGTTGCTTTGTGAACTTGAAGTTGAAATTTTATTATGTAGCTATTACCAATTTTAATAAAGTTCTGCCAGTGCCAAACATGCTATAATACAGACAGAGAAAGTATAGACAAAACCAGAATCCATCCAATCCTGTTTCATTAACCAGTCATTTGTTGAGGCAGAAACAACAGTTTCAGAAATGTAGTCATATCACACACAATGTAATTTATCAGAAATCAGTCTGTATTATGATCTCTGAGCCAGAATTCAACTGGCTGACTTAAGTTAACAAACAAACAAAGAATTATTTTAAAAAGTACACAGTGAAATTTTCTTGGCCACTATATAAAAGTTTAGTGCTTTAAAAGCCTAGAGGCATTCCTATTTTAGCATGTACATTTTCAGGACTATACATGTTAAGCAAGTGAAATTTTTTGTTAGAATAGATACACTCTGAACAAGTCTTCCAATAAATGAACAGTCACTTGAGAAAATTCTCCTACGAAACATCTGTAGGAAGTTTGAGGCTACAAGAAGAAGTGACAAGACCAACATTTAAAGCCTTAGAATCCACCACCTCTACTGATGTGAGATAGAAAATGCTTCAAATAATACAAAACCAAGAAATACCCTAAGATTGTGAACTTACCCATTCTCTTCTTATTAAAAAAAATTGTTTCTTTTCAACTGCAGATTTTGCAATAGGAGCGTCTGAAAAAACACAAGTGGCAACATTTTGAGTCAGCAGCACAATTTTTAAATTCCCCTTTACTTATTAGTCTTTATGTTACCATAAACACCCTTCCAAAGAGAATATGATGACAGACAACATGCAGTGGTGATGAGCAGTATGTTTTGAAAACAGAAAACCTATGAAGTTCATCCATGGGAAATGCAAACCTTAGTACCTCCAGTACTACGTGAAGGCTGACCTGCTGGAAGCAGCTTTGCACAAATAGACCTGAGGGTGCTGGTGGACAAGTTGAACACGAGCCAGCAGCATGCCCTTGCAGCAAAGATGGCCAACAGCACCTTGGACTTTTTATTTAAGAGCATTGCCAGAAGGTTGAGGCAGGTGATCCTGCCCCCCCACTCAGCACTGCTGGGACACATCTGGAGTGCTGGGTTCAATATGACAGACTGAAGTGAGTCCTGCAAAGGGTCACAAAGATGAGCAAGGGATTGAAGCACTTGTCATCCAAGGACAGGCTGAGAGAACTGGGGTTGTTTAGGCCAGAGAAGAGAAGGCTCAGGGATCAGTCTAATCAGTATGCACTAAATACCTGGCCTTCAACCTGTCCTTCACAGAACACTGGCAGTTCCCAATATCACCACCAATATCACCTAGATAATCTACTTCAGACATATAATGTAGGTATAGTTAACCAGGAGCTTCCATAGCTGGTATACTGATATCCAGCTTGCTGCATGTGTTTTTCTCTATGGAATGAAAATTAAAGAGTTAAAGAAATGGAAGTACTTATTTGCAAAACAAATCTGGTATGTTCAGATACAACTTTTATTTCTTTACCCCAAGCTGCATCTCTTCTGTCTAAAAGAAAACTTTGGAAGAGAAATTCTACCCACCCACCTGCTGTCCTAAAATTCCTTTCATATCAACAGCTACTCTGCAAACATTAACCAAGTATGAATCAATGATACTGCTGTGTGTCCACAGATTCAGGAAAATAGCACCAGTGACTCTAGATGGTCACCCAGCTGATATTCAGGGTTGAGGGCAGTAAAGAGATCAGAATAGAGACCACACCCCACATTTGCTCCTTCCTATGTTTCTGGTAAACATTTATCAAAAAAATGTAAGCAGGCTGAGAAGCCACATGATTTGGAAGAAGTACTACAGACACCTCTTTGCTATTATCGATCACTTCACTTCTGCCCAGCACTTTGATGCTGGTTTATTCCATCTGTCTTTTTTCACAGCTACAAATATGAAGTAGTGCAAATGTCTCCTCAGGCTTTCATGTACGCCTAATGAAACTACACACACATAACCAACAGTTTTTAGTTGTCTGAAGAGAAATGAGCAAAAATAATCCTCCACTTACACTGCTGCTTCCTTTGAAAGATATCCTGACTTTACGGAACTATCTCTAAAAAATACTTTCCTTACCAATGGTATAAGAACATCTTAACCTGTACTCTTGCAGGAGAAAAGTTCCTGAATACAAGGCACACTGAAGAATGTTCTTTGAGAGTTAATTTGTGTATGCTGTAATAGAGATTCCCTAACATGGTGTGTTAAATGCCTTCATCACTTCCCGTAATTCTAGGAACTCATCTAAGGAAATTACATTTGGGTGCTGGGACAGTTAGGGCCCAAAACTGATGGGACCTTTCACCCTATTTCAACAGTTTTTGCAAATGGAAATCAGTAATCTTATTGGAGAGTATCTGTTGCTCAGGAACTGAAGAAATACCTCACATTACTACTTCTACTTTGCGAAAGACGATCATTTGTACTACCCCTTTTTCTAGCCACAAAACCATTTGCTACATTCCAAAAGAGTAGTGAAACCACCTATGATTTCTAAATAATAATACTTGGGAATAAAAAAGAAAAACAACACAGAAGTGATACTACTCTTTAGAAGCGTTGGTGTTGATAAAATATGCCTTGGATTACAATACAAATAATGCCACTAAACACAGGAATAAAGGCTAGTTACTGGGAATGCAGATATATTAGCACCTTGCAAGGTAAAAACACAACTTGAGGAAGCTAATACATTCAAAGATTGAAAGTGGAGAATTGAAAAAGTCTACACAAAAAAATTAGATGTCACAAAAATACACAAAGACCATTTTAATAAATCAAATGTGCTATCACGTGATTAGAGAGGAAAAAATACAGTAGTTAACAAAGAAGAAAAAAATTATCAGGCTCAGTGGTCTGAATTCACTTGTACTAAACAGTAAAGCAGGATAAAAATGTAGTAAGCCTTTGTCATTTTAGGGAATGCTGAACTAATCTAGTATTAAAAAAATTAATCAGTCATTTTCTTTGGGAAAAAGGAAACTCAAACAAGATGCAATCTGGGGTTAAATAAATGTGATAAGAGGTAATCTTAAAAGGAGAAAGAACCTTTCTACAATATTACAAGAATACAGTACAGTGCTGCAAACATAGAACAACTGCACTAGAAAAGAACTACTGGTTCCTCCAAAAAAAAATGCGGATTTTTTTTTTAAAACAATGCTGCCAGAAAAGAATAGGCAGATTTGGATGAGACAGAAGTGGAAAGCATTGCAACAAAAGTGGGACAAAACGTAACACAGACAAGTGACCAGTCCTGAAAAACAGTGTACTAGAAGCTACATGAAATTAAGTCATATGAAATCAAGACTCCTGCATGAAGGGACCAACACAGTCTTCTTTCATGTAGTCAGGGCATGTTATTTGGGACTACAGTCTTTCTGTGGTCAACTATAAACTGATGCAGCTCTGTGGGAGCAAAAACAAAAAAAAAGGGTGAGGGACAAAGGCAAATGCGCATTGAGGATTCCTTTTCAATAAAGATAGGGAATATGAGCAATGTTGCACATGAGCAACAGCTTGTCTGGAATACCACATGCAATTCTGAATTCCTTTTTTCAAGAAAAATAAGTTTGAATTACAAGAACTATAGAGAGAACCTACTGATATGACTAAAAAGCCTATTTATAAAAGAAAAATTAATCTTCCTTATTCAGCTTGGCAAAACTGGGATGAAGATAAATATAAACATTCATTAAAAGGATAAACATCAGCGGGAAAACTATGCCAACATAGTATTTCAGTTTAAGGTCAACTAATGAAAATAAGGAAAAAAAAAGGGTAAAATTTATAGTGCTCTTCCAGAATCCAAGTTTGGTTCTGGATATGGAAAACTCCAAACATTTGATTGCCAAAAGTAAAAGATGAAGAAAAGCCAACCCGCTTTTACGAAAAAGACATAATATGTTCTAATATATGATGCATTTGACATGTGAGCAAGGGACACACTGAGTTTCACTCAGTTTCCATTCTGATGCAATGATGTGTCATTAAAAAAAAAATCATTAATACTATTAGCAGTATAGATTTATTCCTGACAAAATAGCCAACAGCAGAGAGCCAATGCAACAAATGAGGAGAAAAGAAAAACAAGAAACTCAGGAACTCTGAAAAAACCTAAAAAAACCCAGTAATGGTTCCTCTTCTGGATCAAGAAGTGCTCAGTCTGTCATGACATTGTATGAAGATCAGAACACTTTCAAAGCCAGAAAAAAGTGCACACAGAAAATAAATCAAAAGAATATAGAAATACCTCTCACAAATTCTCACTTATGCACACAGGGAGTACAAAAGGAACATGCAGGGAAATTTTCAATTGACAACGGCATGGCCTTAAGTTTTAAATAATAGGTCAAGGAGAGTCAAGCAACCTTGTATGTTGTCTTCCAAGAAATTATTTTCTCTCAGTGTATTTCCAGTGTACTGTTTATTACAAAACATATCACTATATTTTCCTTCTGTATAATGAAAGCAGCATAAACAACAAGACAATAAGAATAGACAGATTTCTGAACATGTCTGGTAACTACCTATATTTTAAATACTTTTCCACATTTTATAGTTGCTCTGTTTCACTTCACCAAGACTACACCAATGCAGCAGTCAGGATAAGAACAATACAAGTTTTGTTAACATGTACTTTTTATATATTTTTGACTTGACTATTTCAGACTCCTGCAAAGAACCACTAATTTATGTTGAAGTACATTCACAATTCCATTTGCCCTTCAAGAAGCTTAAATGGTATTACCACAAGGTAGCTCAGCTCCCTGACTTAAATCTCCAAAAAGCAAATATATTAAGTATTACTGTTCTTCTGTTTTGCCTCCTTAAAAAAAAAAAGCAAAAACCTGCATTTATTAAGAGAAAGTTTACATAAAAGGGATATGCCACTTTTTAATCACAAGGAGAGTACACTACAACTAAACCCAACATATTTGGCACAGAAACTTTCCAACCAGTCTAAAAAGACTTCCTGCTGCAGAAAACATAGAATTATCACTAGATATTAGAGAACTGAAAATTGCCACAAGCTGCCAGAATATTTACATCTACAAGGTAAAATACTGTGAAATATCACAAACCTCTAAACCATGGCAACTAAGCCACATAAGGCAAGTGTTCTTGTTTCCCTACTTCAACATCTTCTTACACCTCTAAGAAGAAATAGGAAGTTTAGTCTGTTTAGTCTGATCTCCTTCCTGCTTCTCTTCACCATCAAATGCAAGAACAAAACTGAAACTGGGATGTTCACAACCATCCCAGCTCACTCCCAAAGCTGCATGCTGATCGCCCAAGTTCGCCAGAATTTCCAGAATATCATTCTTTGTATGCCTTGTTTGCCAATGAGTGGAGTAGACATGAAGGACATATGCTAATGTAGCTGAACACACTGGACCACTGCACAGCTCCCAGAACCTCACTGCTCTGTTCTCTTTTGCACAAGAACACTGAATCTACGCAAACATTTCAAGCATTCAGATTCTTTGATTCCACAGAAAAATCCTTTAAAAACTCAGCTTCTGGTTTAAGGAAACTCAAATGGCTTCCAACTCATTAGCTGCACGACATACACACGATTTTGTATGCTTCAGCTGCTGACATTTGCATCCTACACTATCCATTTCTGGAAAACATGGCAAATTGGCCATCACCAATTCCTGTGTTTGTTTAAAAGCCAAATGTGACCATTTTTTGGTGTCATTTATATATCAGTAAGAGTTTATCAATTACCAAAGGCTGCTGCGTGTTACAACTGCAGCCTCCTACTGTTCAACCCTAAATACTGCCTTATCCTGTATAATAACTTGTTTAAAAACACTGCTCTTCCGTTTAGCATTCACTGCTCAGTACACATCAAAAAATAATTAAGGTAATAATAATTAAGGGATTGAAGCATATTTAGAAAAAACATGAGGAGAAACTGGTAGAGCAGGATTTCCAAATCAGCTGATTCATTACTCCAATACTCTCAGGCTCTAAAATTCAAATTTCCTGGGACACACAGGAATGTGACAGGAAGGCATACTGCACGTGAATGCTAGCTGAGATAAACAGGAGATGGGGTAGGACAGCATGTATAGAGTACCAAAGATCTTAGTTAAGATTTCTTTTCCTGTCTAAGGAAACTTTGCTTTTCAGGAATTCCCCAGAAAGCTTTAAGCAAAAAAACCTCAAAAACATGGGCAGGGGAGTGTCACTGTTTTCTTCCACAGTACTTCCAAGTTGTACTGTACAGCTCTTGCCATTGGGGGAAAAGAGGCAAAATTTTACAGGGCATGGATTTCTGCCCTCTTGTTACAGGCATTCACAAAAACTGCTGTTATGCAAACTATCCCACAATAAAGCTAACTAAATCCTGAACCTTTCTAGGTGCTAAAAGACTTGTCAAAATACATCAAAGTTCCTTAAATAATCTGACAAACCCCATACTTACATGACATAACTTAAGGACTTCTTGTAACATACAAGAAAATTGTAAAAACACAGTAAAACACCTGAAGCTGAGTATCCTTGAGTACAATACTCATTTGTCTCTCTACAACAATATTAAAACAATTACCAATACTAAAATTCTTCACGTTAAGACTATGTGAAACTATCTAAATCTGTTCATCACCTACTCTGGTACAGAAAAAAGAAGAAAATTTCAAATGGCTTTTCTCTGACACAATAAGGAAAAAAATGCTGTAGTGCTAAAAGTTTCTAAAAATTATCTCAAAGCTCCCAGTGAAAACGTTAGCAAAAATTTTACTGACGTAAACATTTTACTGATATAACTTAAGCTCATTAAAAGGCTGATCTCAAGGCATAAGGTGTGTGTCACCTGTGCACAGATGTGGCCAATGTACTAATAAAAACTAATAAACACTTATTGCTGTTCAAAGTAACTCTTCAGTTAATTGAACATGATCTCTCCTCCAACAATTATTTTGGTCCTTATTATAGCAAAAGGAGAAAATTGGGAACGTGTAGGGGATTACTCAGAAATAAGTGCACAAAGTGGCTCTTACCCTAAAGATCTCTCACGTGCCTGTTTATCTATGTTTTTCTGGTTTGCTTCCAAAAGCCATCAAAGCCAAGTAAACAAACGGCCTGTGACTATCTAGGTCTCCTCAGAACGCAAAGCTTAACTTACAACCCACAGTACCAATCATATCTAGAAATATTTAATAGAAGTTAACTGGTGGAAGACCAAATTGGCTGTCAAAGCGAACTGCCAGCAGCACCATCACCTTTTCGCACACAAATGTGAAGCCCTCAATAACTTACCAATGCTCAGGTTACCTTGTATTAAAGCAGAACCTTCCCTCTGAGGAACACACGGCACTCAAAAGCTTATTTCTGTCTCTACAAGTAGGGGTATCACCCTTTTCTTTGCTTACATTCGCCGACCATTACAGCCAAATCACTTAAACCAGCACTTCTCACCTTGGCAAAACAACCCCTGGGGGCGCATCCAAAATTCTTTCGGCCTGAACTTTTCCCCCTCTCTCTACGGCCTGGCGTAGGAAAAGGGCGATCGTCACTTACGGCAGGAGTTTGGGAGCGATGCTCAAACCCAGCACTGCCCCAGAGAGCCCCTTTTCCGGCGGCCCCGGGATTCCAAAAAGAGCGTTCTAGGGGAGGAACGCGCCTTTCGCCACCACCTCGGTGGGAGAGCCCCGGCATGGCACCGCGCCCTGCGCACCCCGACGGCCCCCGGCGCCGCTCCGGCCCCTCCGCCCGGCCCCCGTTCT